>CM060193.1:17637912-17897912 GCA_030549335.1 Pontederia crassipes
AATGAATGATGTAATATATTTATTTTGTTTATAACTAGTTACTAACATAAAAAGGAATAATAGATAAATATTTTTTAATATTTGCTCTTTTTCTGTTGCACTTAACTCCGCCTATATTTTATAGCCGGTCCCAAGCCCGGATAAAGAGGAGGGTTGTGTTAGGCCCCGACAGCCAGCATAAAATCATGTCGAATCTTATGAACATGGATCAGCCGATCCCACCTAGTGGGATAAGATTTTATTGTTGTTGTTGTATTTGCTCTTTTCTGTTGCACTTGTTCAATAATAAAATCACTCGTTCTTTGGGATGAAACACAAGACTTAAAATGATTACAGCTTTCTTTTTAGACTTTTTTTTTCTGTTTGTTCGCCGTGTCATGCAATTATTTAAACATACAATATAATTTCGGTAACTATTCAAGGACCTCCGTTTTTAATGCAGTGGAGCCCACCATGTTTGGAAAAAAAACAAAAGAATAAGAGCTTAATCTATTCTCTATTTTGTAATCAAACAGGTCCTTAGGATTCATTTGGTTGGGTATTCTTACTCGTGTTTAGTTCTAAAAAAATAAATTTAAAAGATTTATATATTTATAAATAAAATAATTTATTATAATAGTTGATGTTTATTATTATAAATAATATGTTAAAGTAATAGTATATGAATAAGTAATAAAAATAAAATATGGTTAAAAATTTGAAAAAAATGAGAGCAAAAATATGATTGTTTTTTGAAAAAAAATATTTATATTCTTATTGTGGAGGTAAAAAGGGTGGTTTCATGATTTTCAAGATGTTTTTTTTAGAAAAAAAAGATTTGATCAAGTTAATTTATACATCATATTTGATTATATTCTCATAGGGCTCATAATGTTAATAATGGATTAACTGTCTTCGATATTGCACAAACAATTTGGAAATTATGCCCAATTGATTATCCGTCTCAAACAAATAATTAATTGGACGAATTTAGACCAAAATCGAATGAGCTGTCCATTGTTATATTAGGTCTGGCAATGGACGCGTTGAACTCACTAGTCTAATAAATACCACTAGCCAACTTGACCTTATTTATAGATTTTGTCTATAATCATTGTACTTATATTAATAATCAAAATTTATTGGAATAATCAAGTTCATATTATTGTTTGTAATTATTACAACTATAATAAAATAAACATGTCTAGATATATAATGCTATAATTAATTTTAATTGATTAATTAATTAGTTCTACAATAAATAACTTTTGTGCTGTAATAATAAACTAAGTATTAATTCACATTTTAATTAGCTAGTTTGTTAGGGATCAATTTTTAGTAGTTGCTTTTGAAAAAAAATGTTCCTATAAGTACAAAGTAACTATAAAAATGGCCAATAATGTAACATATTTTACAAAACTACTGGTTTGTAGATATAAATCAACGTAAAAAAACAAAGTTGCAAGATGTAAATATCTTTTTCACACGAGTTAAAACTTCAATAAGCATTGTTTTGGGATTACAATGAGTCTAAAACATCATTGATGGATAATCATATATCGTTGATTAGTTAATGATGTCAAAGAAACTCCATTATTTATAGAAAGTAGTTGCACATTTAATTGGTGCGATCAAGTGGTGTTGTAGCCCATCCAACAACACAATGACATACTTTCCCGCACATTACGAAAAACCATCAATCAACCACATGATGAATAATTTTAACTATGATGTCCCATAGACAGAATAGAATATAAAAGATAAAGTCTAACTAGCTTGATATCTTATTTTAACCATGTTATTATTTGTCTATTTTTGTCTTCGATTATTTAAGATCTATTTAGTTTGTAAGGAAGGCTTAAACTTAAAACTGATTGAATCTTCCAAAGGAAAAATCACACACCACGTGTCAACCAAGGAACTAGAATTCAATCAAAGCCCATGACATGATGAGACATGATCTAGTTCAATCTGGATCTATTTACTATGTTTCTATCTTTTGGTTTGTAGGCTTCGTTGTGTCATAAACTTCTTGGTCGATCATTTTCTATCGGAATAGCAACAACAAATAGGACAAGACTTCTCAAGAACTACATCATAAATAACAGTTGTTTGCTATATAAATTATGTGTTTGAACTTAGAAACCATGTGAGATCAAGAAAGTGTGTTATATATGTTTGACCTTTGGAAAGTATGTATGTTATATATGCATAAGCAACATGTAAGTCCCTTGTGTGCTCTTAATAAATATTGTGTTTTGTTTCAAGTATCCAGCACATATGCATCATATATTTAAAAGAAGTGTATAGCTCACTACCAAAGTTGCAACTTATTTCCATATCAAATTTATTTTTTCATTCATCATTGTGGTCGTGAATCAATTTTTTTCACTCGCTCATCTTCTTTTCTTTCTTCGCTATATAATTTTATTTTGTGGGTATAAAATAATATATGCTATAGAATTATAGTTAGATACCACATGGCATGCTCACAAAGTGTTAAGAAAAATAATTATTATAGAGCTCTAATGAAATATTATATTAAAAAGTTAGAATTTTCTAAAGCTATTATAAATATGAGAGATAATATAAGAACAAGAGTATACTTAGATGGACATTTTAAAAAAATTACTCACTTAGATAACCTCCTTTGCCTATGTTGTGCTTATTTGATCGAATGAGATTTGTAGCATAATTTGACTCATTGACCACATTTGCCAAATTTAATGAACATTGATAAGAATGTGAAAATTTATAGGAATGATATATGGAAGAGGTGGTTTAGGTGAAGGGTAATGATGATTCGCATGAATATGTTCAAAGGAATTTGAAAGCTTAATGTTGCCTTTTAAACATAGATTATAAAATCATGATTGATAATAAGTTAATGACATGAGTACTAATCTCTCTAGTTAATTGGCATGGTGCATAAAAATGGTAAAAGAAATCATGTGATTTATTATATTAAATGAATAAATTGATGAATTATGATAAATATCATGACATGTGACTTTATAGCTATCAAGAAAGAGTAAGTATGTTCTTTAAACCATGATTAGTTTGTATAGTTAAATACAATATGGAATATGGTACATTTCAAATTATGGATAAGCTTATTGATGATGTTCCAGATGTCATACATTTAATTAGTAGAAATGGAATGATGATATAAGGTAAGACCTATAGAGGTTATTCAAAAAGGAATAACTAATGCTATAAGGATGTTATGATAAAATAGAAGAACACATGTTCTAAAGGGGTTTTCCCACTTATGTAAGTCCAAAAGAATTGTACATTGAAAAATGTTACCTCTAGAATCATATATTAAAATAAAAGTGAGATCAAGATCTCAAGTAAGAGTTAAATATCAAATCACGAATTAGAGGATATTTCAATGGATTCCTAACCATAATCGGAAAGGTTAATGATTCGAGTGAGAAATTAGTTTCTAAAGTAGTTCATAATACTACCTATGAGTACAACAAAGATGCACATTGTTATACCTCAATGACTGTGGTGTGAAGGTATATAGATCAAAAGTCATATTAAATCTCATATCACATAAGGAATTGATCTCTTAAGACAATATTGTTGAAAGATTAAAAGAAATAACAAAGGATGTAGAAGATAGAATGACACATTACATAGTTGCTAAATAGGATGTACGATATGAGAATGGATAATGAAAGTTGTCACAACCATGGAGAAATGAAAATTAGTTATGTTACGCATTAGATTGATTAATGAAAGAAGTATCACAAGAATAAGTATTGATAATGAAGTATATCCGATTTTATTTTATTAATATTATTGATTGAATAATGGATTGATCAAATTCTTTTTTGTAAACTCGTGAACGAATTTATTTTTAAAGAGATTATATTTTGACGCCGTAAGATTTCATCAAGAGCAATTAAGTAATTTATTCAAAATATTAATAGGTTAAAGGAGATTTTGGCAAGGAATAAAAATATAATCATAAAAGGAATATGAAAGACACTTGATTAGTTTGAAAACTAATAGGCTCACGTATATAAAGAAAGCAGCAATATATGACGGGTGGTGTGATAGCCCATCCAACTGCACAATGACACATTTTTTGGCACTTTAAAGAAAAGTAATCATCGACCAACAACATGATAAAAAAAATTAATTGTAACGTAGAAAAAATAAAGGCCTAACTAGTTTGATATCTTATTTAAACTCTGTCATTCTTCTTTTTACTCTTGGAGTATTTAAAATCTATTTAGTTGTAAAGAAGACCTGAAATCTGAAATTGATTGACACCGCGCAACAACGAAGGAATTAGAATGCAACTAAGCCTAAATTCAAAATTTAATTCGCAAACTATTCGCAAACTAAACTATTCAAAATTTAAGACCTGAAACTATTTAAAACATGGAAAAGCCAAAAATATGCCACAAATATCTTTTTTGTTCCAAGGTTTTTTCATATATTTTTCTTATATTATTATGAGAGTTGACTATTTTTTTTCTTTTTTGCTTGCAGGCTTCGTTGTGCCGTAACTGTAAGCTTCACTAGTAATTTCCTGGAGGAGCAGGAGCAAGAACAAGGACAACATCGTTGAAGAACTATATCATCAATAAGAGATGTGTGCTAAGTTAAGAATAAATTGTGTGTTAGAATTCTGGAAATGCTATGATATCAAGAAAGCACGTTACATATGTTTGAACTTTGAAAACGCTGTAAAAAATGTGTGCTATACATGCACAAGTTGCATGTAAGTCCCTTGCGTGCTTTTAATAAATATCGTGTTTATATAGCTACTGAGGACTAGTTAATATAAAGCATTCAACTGGATCCATAATGCAACTTAATTATAAACATGATATCATAATTTTTCACGTACATTTTTTTTCAGACGACCGATCCTGGCCATCCATCGTATATTTTTTTCTCTCGTATCCAGACATGATCCTACCCAGACATTATCCAGTTACAAAAGAATTGAAAACCAAGAGGCCCATAACATCGTTGATTGACAGAACATGCATCGATCATTGCCTCTTCAAACTCCAATAATTGAAAACCAAGAGGCCCATGCTTCCAACTGCACAATTACACATAATTTTTCACACACTACAAAAAACCATCGACCGATCACGTGATGGAAAACTTTAACTATGATGAAGCAAAATTAATAAAGGCCTAACTAGTTTGATACCTTATTTAAATTATGTGAATATTTATCTTTTTAGTTTGAGATTATTTAAGATCTGTTTAGTTGTAAAGAAGCCTGAACCCTAAAATTGATTAAATCTTCAGAAAAAAATATCATATACCATGAAACAGTCAAGGAATTAGAATGCAACCAAGCATAAATTCCAAAGATTGCAAACTATTTAGCAACCACACCTTCGACGTGTATTCACAAATAAAGTCCTATTAGCAATGGTTTTATTGAAGTTAGATAACTTGTTTAAGTTATAATTAAATCCTTCCTATATCAAGAATGTCAAACCAAACTTGGTCCATTGGCTACTAATAGTGGAAGGTTATAGTGAGAGAATCTCGCAACCATATTACTGATTAGATAGAAAGGCATGCGCATGCATAATGCATATGAAGCCTAAAGAGTAAAGAATTGAGCTTATCCCTGATTCTATAACAATAAAATCTCTTATTGACCAAAATTTTATTTTGGCTTAGAGTATTAGGACATGAATGAAAATAATCAATTTGACGATTCAAAAAATAGTCAAATAACACAATCATGTTAACAATCACCAAGTTGAAAAATAATGTCTTAAATCTAATAATTAATCCAGCTAAAAATTTACATATTATCTAATTATAATTATCACGATTCAAAATTAAAGGCTATTCAAATTACAAAAATATTCGATAGTAGGTACCCGTATTATTTTTGGGAACTATAAGAGAGTTATTCTTAATAAAATTCGTATCATTTGTCATGAGGAGTGCATTTAAAAAATCTTATAGTTAGTACTGGATTGAATTATTTTATTAATTTTTCATTTAATAATATTATATCACTTTACATTGTCTAACAAATTAAAGGTGACCGGATAAATTTCCTAAGCTCTGAACCTCTTTCTTTTTTAGATTCATAACAATGCCGACTCAAGACCCAAAAAAAAGTTCAAAAGTTTCTTAAAAGGAAGGATATCGATCTCATCTCCCACCACAGGACATATCGACATGGCGGATTCCACAACCTACAAATGTTTCTTAACTTGGAGGACGTGTCATTCCATAACCTGCCTATACGATTGGCAGCAGACAGGCATGCGAGCATGTCTTCCCAATGGGAATCCTTCGAATTGCCACTGCCACTACGATCGCTCTATACACGTGAACTTGAGGGCATATATATAAATCGCGATCAGCCGGAGCTCACAGAAGGCAGGAGTAAACAAGAGATCGATAAGTCCAATTCTTAGCTAGTAGTATCGCAAAGAATTAACAAATATAAACAGCAAAAGAAAGAGATGGCCAAAGTTCGCATGGTGTGCCTGCTGCTCTTCGCCTTGACCGTCGGCGGGGCTCTACTGTCGAGCGGCGGACTGGTGGCCGCGGCGGACATCGCTAGCTGCAAAGGCTTCAGCGAGGCAGACTCCAAGTGTAAGCAGTACGTGAGGCCCGATGGCAAACAGGTCGCGCCGTCGCCGGCTTGTTGCCAGGCATTAAGTGACTTCGACAGCGAGTGCGGGTGCAAATATGTCACTCCGGAGTACGAGAAGGACATCAGCTGGCCGTTGGTCGTCTCTTTGTTTGCCCAGTGTCAGAAGCCCCTCAAGTCCGGGTCTACTTGCGGAAGTAACTAATTAATTTCCTTTTTTTGTCATTTAATTACACTTACTACTTTTTGCGATTAAAAAAGGGAAAAGCCAAACGTATGCCACAAATATTTTCGATTCTAGTGTTTTTCTTATATTTTTCTTATATTATTCCGAGAGGTGACTGTATTTCTTTTTTCTTTCTGCATGCAGGCTTCGTTATGCCGTAAGCTTCTTTCTGCATCCAGGCTTCACTAATAATTTCCTGTTGGAACATGAGCAAGAACAAGGACAAGATCGTTCAAGAACTATATTATAAATAAGGGATCTATGCTAATTGTTAAGAATAATGTGTTAGAATTTTGGAAATGCTATGATGTCAACAAAGCACGTTACGTATGTTGGACCTTAATGAAGACGCTATAAAAAAAAATTTGTGCGTTATGCATGCAATAAGTTGCATGCATGTAAGTCCTTTGCGTGCTTTTAATAAATATCTTGTTTAGCTACTGTGGACTAGTTAATATAAAGCATTCAACTGGATCATATGCAACTTAATTATGGCTAATCTATGATCCTGGCCATCGTATCTATTTTTTTCACTCATGATCATTCAATATTTTCTTTGTGACGTCATCCTCATTTCCCTCTTCGCTATATAATTTATCCTGTGGCCATAAAATAATATATATTGTAGAATTAGAGCCCAATGCCACATGGAAAGCTCACGAGGCTTAAGAAAATAATAATTATAGTACTCTTAAGAAGCCACATATTCAAAGAAAGTAGAAAAACGTATATTTTCTTAAATGATAAAAATTGATGAATGAATTTATTATCTTTTTAATCTTTAAGTTAAAAATATATGGACCATATTTAAATCCTTTTCTTCTAATTTTATTGTTATTTTTTATCTGATTGATAAAAAGATGAGAAATATAGTATTCCTCGCTTAAAAGAGAAATACGCCAATTAAACTTATCATGAAAATGTAATAATAGAAAAATACTTTTCCTATTGCATTTGTTCAATAATAAAATCACTAGTTATTCGTAGATGAAACATGAGACTTAAATCATTTCGACCTTCTTTTTAGTTTTTTCACTCTGTTCATATAATGTGTTCATTTAAATATATAATATAATTTCGGTAACTATTCAAGTATCGATTTGTAAAAGATAACAAGTATTCGAAAAAAAACAGAAAAAATTAATAAAATACTCCTATATATATGATTTAATTGAAGGCTAGCTTTGGTAAACAGAAAAATTGTGTACTTTTTTTAGAAGAACAACACGAATAAATTTTAATGCTGTGAAGATGAATTTTTTTTCTATTTTAAAAAATCTATAAGATCTTAAGAAAGGTTGCAAAATCAGTAAATTGCCTTGATTAATTTTTAGCTTATTATTGACTACTATTGATTGTAACTTAACTATACTATGAAAATCCATACATGAAAGTGCATTTTTATAGCATATTGTAAATTTTAGGCCATATCACAAATATTTGAATAGTGTGTAGAGGGATTTTGTTTTCTAGCCAGTGTGTGTATAATTGAGTAAATATTGAAGCCGCCACATGAAAACCCATCGACCATCGATAGATCAGGGCAAAATATAAAGATCGAACTAGTTCGATTATCTTATTTAAATTATGCTATTATGTTTTTTTAAGATATTTTTAGTTGTAAAGAAGGCCGAAATTCTAAAAAATAGGTGAATCTCCAAAATTATATCACACAGCGCGCAGCAGACGTGAAGCCCCCTGGCAAGGCCTCTTCTCCTCCGTTACCCTCATCATGTTGCTGTGTGGCTTAGAGTGCAGGCTTATACAGAGAAATTTTTCAATATCCATTACCCTAAGGGCCCACCAAATACTGATGTGAATCAGGGTTATTCAACACGAATGGTTCATTTGTTGGACCTGGGGAGATGAGAGGTCAGAGACACTAATGGTAATTTCCTTTTTGCAGGATAAGGTTGGAATCTCTAGATGTACAAACTTGGGACACACCACAGTGACTCGCTACTGTTGGTTCATATCTTCAACAACCCAAATCCATGTCTATGGAGACTCAAGAATGTTATACACTATCACTATAAGAAAATTTAGCTACTGTGATGGAAATTTCTGTTACAAAATAGTGAAAATCCATCACTAATAACAATTTGTGACAGATTAGTAATAACATTGGTTAGTCACAATTGATTAAGCCACAAATTTTTTTTTGTGACAGAATTGTGACAAATCAGACATTTTATTATCATATTTCCATCACAAAATTTATATTAAAATTTTTTAAAAAAATTAAAAGATTGATTCCTCACAATTTTGTCACTAATTTTTCATATTTTGTAATGAATTTTTTCGTCACAATTTTTCGTCACTTAACGTCATGTTTTCTTGTAGTGCACGTAGTCAACTCTTTTGATCAATTTGTTATTAAACATATCTCCAGACTGTTAAATGGTGGGATAGAATTTGTTGCAAATCACAGCAAACTTATCTCTGTTGCTTCTTTTTGGCCGGATGAGCCCCCTCAAGATCTCCAAAATTTTTTTGTATCAAGATAATTCTAACTTTCATATCAATGAATGAATGACTACCCTTTTGTTAAAAAAAAGGGCATGATCAAGTTCAATCCTAAATTCAAATATTGCAAAATACTTAGCAACCAAATCTCCAAATTCCTTGGGAGGTTTGGTTCCTGTACTAAAGAATAAAAGTCCTACTGACAGTAGCTTTATTGGAGTTATATATTATAATTAAACCCTTATTATATAAAGAATGTCCAACCAAACTTAGTCCATTAGCTACTAATAGTGGAAAGTTGTAGTGGCAGATTCTAGTAACCGTATTATTCATTAGCCAGAAATGCATGCGCACGCATATTGCACATAAAGCCTAAAGACGTGAGCTTTCCGCATATATACTATAAAACAATAAAGTCTCTTAATCATCAAAACCTTTATTTCTGCGAGATGGTGTAAAATTTTTACGCCTAAGATTATTAACACATAAATATATTTTATTCGAGCAAGACCAGAATCATAAACATAACCAATTTAAAGAATCAACATTAGGGCTACTAGCTCTCGTCTGCAACACAACTATATTAATCAGCTATGATAATCATCAAGCAGAAATCTATTGAATTTTAACAACAGTTGGATGTTTAAATATTTTCTAATTATAATTAATTCTTTTTGGAATTAAAGACATCTTCACACTATGAAAATATTTGATAGTAGAATTCAAATTCTTTGGAAACTAAAACAGAGTCTTTTCTCAATCAAACTCGTATCATTTGTGAGGAGTGTCTATATAAAATCTTATAAATAGCCGTGACTGAATTATTCTATCAAAATTTCTCATCTAATAATGTTTTAACACCATTCGTTCGATGAACTAATTTAAGAAAACCTCATAAAATTCCAATGTTGCGCACTCTCTTTCTTTTTTAGATTCACAATAAAACCGACTCAATTCAAAATGATCAAAAGTTTCTTAGGACATCAGTCTCATCTCCCACCACTTTTGCATGTCGCCGTGGTGGATTCTGAAATATCTTTCTTAATTTAGAGGCCGTGTCATTCCATAAACAACCTATACGATCATGGTAGCGGACAGGCATGCAAGCATATCTTCCCAATAGGAACCCTTCGAATTGCCAGTATGAATCACTCCACGTGAACTCGAATGCCTATATATAATCATGATCGACTGGAGTTCACAGAAGGCAGGACCAATTCTTAGCTGGTAGTGTCGCAACTAATTAACAAATATAAAGAGCAAACGAAAGAGATAAAGTTCGCCTGGTGTGCGTGCTGCTCGTCGCCTTTACGCTCGGCGGGACTCTACGCTCGAGCGGCGGACTGGCGGCCGGCGCGGACATCGCTAGCTGCAAAGTCATCAGCGAGGCCGAGGCCAAGTGTATGCAGTACGTGAAGTCCGGAGCCAAAAGGCCGTGCCGTCGCCGGCTTGTTGCGAGGCAGTAAGAAATTTCGACATCGAGTGCGCGTGCAAATACGTCACTCCGGAGTACGAGAAGGGCATCAGCTATCCGTTGATCGTCTTTGTGAATGCCCACTGTCAGAGGCCTCTCAAGTCCGGGTGTACTTGCGGAAGTAATTAATTAATTTTCTTTTGTTGTCAATTAATTACACTTACTACTTTATGATATTAAGAAATAGAAAAGCCAAAAATATGCATGCCACAAATTTTTGGGTTCTAAAAAATTTTCATATATTTTTCTTTTATGATTACGAGAGTTAATCGTGTTTCTTTCTTTTCGTTTGCAGCCTTCGTTGTGCCGTAAGCTTCACCGACAATTTCGTGCATCAACAGGATCAGCAACAAGCTTAATCAAGATCGCTCAAGAACTATATCATAAATAAAAGTTGTTTACCTTAAGAATAAAGTGTGTTTTTGAACTTTGAGAACTCTCCGGGATCAAGAAAGTATGCTGTATATATTTGATCTTTGAAAATGCTGTGCGGTCTAGAAACTGTGTGCTATATATATGCATGATTTCCTTGTAAGTCTCTTGCGTGCTTTTAATAAATATCATGTTTCGCTATTGCAGGCTGGTTAATATAGAACATTCAGCATATCTGAATCATATGCTAAAATGAAATGTATAGCTCATTGTTACAGCTGTAACTTGAGCCATCACCTGACTAGTCCATCAAATTCTCACTTACAACAAAAAGTATTAATAGGAATAAAAAAAAATTTGATCTCAAAATCATCAATTTTGATATCTATTTCTTCTTAGGACAGAATTTTCTTGGCCTCCATTGGTTCCTAGAATCTTATAAATAATTGGACGGACCGAAGTATTTTATTTTTGTGCGATTGAGATTTTGTTACTGCAGTATAAATATTTCTTTGCTCAAGATACTCAAATTCCTGTACATCTTTCGGACAAACGTAGCCATGTTTCTTTGATTTTGGTCGCATAGTGACATAGTGTGACGATTAATAAATCACATCATGAAATTTTTTTTATAAATTGTTTGAGCTATTAAATTTTGTTAAGTTCGCAAAGATTGTTAGACCAAATCATTGAACTTTGTGAATTTTAGTAAATCTCACGAAATAATATATTAACCTTTTTTTACCAATTTCTTGAACCTTAGTAATATGGATATTTTTCTATACCTATTGTTTAAAGAAATTAATTAACGCTCCGAAATTCGATGTCGTCACATGGCGAGATCTCCTCTCAGAGCTGTACGATCGATGCTCTTATTTCCTTGGGACATATTGACCCTTTCATTGACCGGGGCATTCAAAAAGGGTGCTACATAAGTGGAAGACTTTAGAAATAAAATATACAACTCTTTAGAACAATAAATGTGGAAGCTAAATATATAGGAGTTCATAAATGCGAATACATAATGCAGAAGCTTGATAATATAAGAGGTACATCACATAACAAATAAGGCGTCCATGGATTATGTCATAATACAATACACGTAGGTCTCACATATAATTCGATGACATAAAATAGTAAAGATCAACTACTATATCCATATGCACACACACCATCAGAGTAGGGGTCTCTACACACACAACAATCGAGCATGATAGGTAAATCAAGTACATGTGAGAATCAACACAAGAGAGGGGAATCCTCCCATTAGCATAAGGCTAAATGTGATAACATAAATCATAAGAATAATTCAAAAAGTATGAGCATGATAATGATTCATAAGCAATATCATAATAAATCATTGGGATCATCAATGTATGGAACAATTATTCATTCATTTCATCATTTCATATAATATCTTTACCTTTCATTATTTTCATTCATGGACCATGATGGGAAATATCATCATCAATGGTCAATAATCATGGCTCATGAAAGCATTCATCTTTTCATTAGAAAGGCATAACATTCATTGTTTCATTCCTTTCCTTTCCTTTCATATTTGTATTCATGTTCATGTTCATGTTCATGTTCATGTGGACATAATCCATTCATTCATCTTTCATCTTATCTATGGTTTGAAAGAGCTCTCCACTTCTTTAGGATGTGTCATGCGCACGCATAGTGCAAATACCTAACCATAACATGGGCCAGTGGGGATCAGTGCCACGACAATGTCCCAAAAGAGAAAAAATGGGTGACCTCGCTAAGGCGGCAACACCCGTATGAATGACCTCGTTCAAAGCGGAAACATTCATATAAATGACCTTGCCTAAAGGCATAAACATTCATAGACAATAGGAGAAGGGGCCTGACATGATGGTAAGGGATCTTCTCAAGGGAAGCGACTTCCCGTCTAGGTAAGCATGACATTCCTCCATTCATTATTCATCTTTAATCAACCTATTGTCCTATCTTTCGATCACAAGGATCAATCAAGGCTTTTGGGAGCAAGGGTGGCTCATGTTAATGTTCATAATCATGGGACGTGGGAACAATCAGGTGGACGAGAGCAAATCATCATATTATCTTATTTTACGGTCATTTCGATCTCCGTCCACTTTCGAATGGTCGAAAGTTAAATGGTTGTCCGATTCATAGTTCATCGGGTGCCTGATAGTTGAGCAGTCGCCTGATCATAACATGTCTCTCGATCATTCCAAGGTTGGACGTGAACTGGGTGCTCGAAAGGTCGGCGGTCGTTCGGTTCTTCCTTGAACAAAAATTATGAGTTCTCGGCCTAAAACTTATGGTCGCCGGAAAGTTCATCGACTATCTGTTTTACTCAAGTCGCAAAAATCCATAGTTATCGATCGATCTATCGATTAGGATGGTCGACCGATAACAATATCGGACTTTCAGAGCGGGCGCCCGTAAGAGGTTCGGTCATCCGTTCTGATAGTATGCTATCTTCTGGTGGCGGATGCCCGATCCAGGATTGGTCGACCGCTCCAACTAGGCAGAACCGCATGTCCTTGCGGCGTTTTTATGTTTTCAATCAGTTTTCAATAAAACAACATTATACAATCAATTCTACTACGTCTAATATTAACTAGCACATGGACATGATTCATAATCCATAACTTCATCATATGCATCGTAATAAACATGTAGGCATCATAATCATCTTTGTCTTCGTACCATGTACTAATACTTTTCATACGACCATGCATAACATTTGAGCAACTATGGTAAACATTTCATAACTATCAATTCCATGAGTCATATCGAAGAAATCCATTCATATCAATTCTCCTTAACGCAAGTTAGTATGTGCTATCAAACTTTAACGAAAATATCCCTAAGCATGCCAACGATCATAAATCCGAAATCTGATCATTCATAGTCATAAGCATACATGTCATCAGGTACATAATCATATCAAAATATTCATCACATTGAGCATGTATGGGCAGCAATCATTCCATCATGCGACTACGAATTTAAGCATCAAAACTTGAAATTCGACATGCATATAATTACAAAAATCTAGAGTGTCGTACTACCAATTTACTAGCATGATACTAAGCCTAAATAGTCCTTAGATAACATGCTAAAACCCGCTGAAGTAACCTTATAATCCAAATTCCATTAACACGCCTTTTAGCCTAAGTTTTCGGTTGTTTCTTCGGCGGTTGACATGTTAGTCTTTCCTCCTTCGTCCTCCTTCGTCCTCCTTCACAATCAACACCTGAGGGTCCTTCTCTAAAAGCTTCTGGCCGAGCCCAACCAATGGAGTTCACACAAGAAGAATGATGGAAAGAAAGAAAATAAGAAGATGAAAGGAAATGGTGCAAATGTGTGGTGTGAGATTTATAAGGGAGATGGAGAATGAGGCTTTGTGCCTCTACAATCCCCAAGGGTCATGAACATGAAGGGTTGCATGAATTTTCAAAGGTT
Source organism: Pontederia crassipes (assembly GCA_030549335.1). Classification (NCBI taxonomy): domain Eukaryota; kingdom Viridiplantae; phylum Streptophyta; class Magnoliopsida; order Commelinales; family Pontederiaceae; genus Pontederia; species Pontederia crassipes. Next base: position 17,652,493 of record CM060193.1, read on the forward strand.
AAGTGAGAAAGGAGGAGCCAAAATTTAATTTGGCTTCATACTCGGAGTTTTGGCAATGGCGGACCGGTCGCCCTAAACATTTTCGGTCGACTGGTGGGCCGATGCATTTAATATTTTTTAAATTTTAATTTTTTATGAAAATTTTGGGATGCTACATTATAATACCTATAGGAAAAAAAGATTCATCCTCGAATCTTGCATGAAGTGAGGCTTACCGAATAAGTGTGAGAATTCTTTTTGCATCTCCGACTCGAGTTCCCACATAGCCTCCTTCCCGTGATGGAACTTCCACGTGACCTTGACCAACGGTACATCTCGATCCGTGATGGAACTTCCACGCGACCTTGACCAACGGTACATCTTGATCTTTTCGACGCTGCACTTGGCGCTCCAAAATCTTCGTAGGGAATAATGGTTAGAGTTTATCCCTGGATTAATATTCAAAAGCTTTATTGGACATTTATTTTCTATACATGCCAAGTTGCAAATTTTTTATTATAAAAAATACGATTTCATGCATGACTTGAAAATTCAAGCAACATGAACAATATTAAAAGACATAATTTGTGTATGATGTGGAATTATCATTGACATATTAAACGCAAGACACAATATAAGGATTTGATAAAAAAAGCAAGGATAATTCAACATTTGAATGAATATATTGCCAAGTATTCATCATTATTTAAAAATTATTATGTTTCCAAATAATTAGAGTATTGATTGAAACAAATATAATATATGATTATATATATATATATATATATATCATGTAATTCATATAGATATGAAATAGACTGATGATTAATATCTCAAACTAAAATTAAAATATTTTTTTAAGATGAGAGTAAAATATGTGTGGGACACACAGACTAATAAATTATTTCTTTATTTTATCATTATTATAAACTTTAAATAATTTTAAAATAGCAAACTAATATTTACTTATTTTATCAACATAAGATTCATCTAATTTCGCATCATTCGCGCATCGTGCGGGCCATCACACTAGTGTGTATATATATATATATATATATATATATATATATGTATATATATATATATAGCAAACGAAATAGATGGACTCAAATTAGGGCTGGACACGAGCTAGGCCGAGCTAGGCCTCTGCTTAAATAGGTCAGGTCTGTTACAAAATAAACGTATTTAAGCTTGGCCTATAGCCTGTAACAAACCATGAATATAAATTTAGCTTGGCTTATTTTATTAACTTTTAATGTCTGGCCTAGCTTATTAGCCTGTTAAGCCAAACATATTTTTTGTTGATCTACTATATTAAATATAATAAATCTTATTTACTAAAGAAACAATAGATATGAACTAAATAAAAGAGACATCACTAATATACTTCTTCTAAACATATAATAAATATTGGCCTGATAAGTTATAAGGCTAGGCCAATTATTAAGAGACTAAGCCTCTTTAAGAAAATATGCTTTATTTAATATTTTGGCCTGGCTTATATTGATAATAGGTCGAGCCGAGGTAGGTCAAAAATAGGCCGAGCCACGAGTTGCTCACGAACGGCTCGACTCATTTCCTGCCCTAGCTCAAACGAATTTAGCAATATAATGCCATTACGATGTATTAGACTTTTAAGCATTGATGATGTGGCTACCAATAGTTAAATTAAAATTTTCATGATTTATAATTAACATGAGTAACCTTTCTAGTTAGTTAACATGTGCGTAAAAATGGTAGAAAGATGTTGCCATTTATTATATTTAATTGATTAATGAAATGTCATCACAGGTGACAATATATTATATCTATATATAGATAAAGCATAACGTGAGCCCTAATATAATTAAGCAACCAAACCAGCATTCCCTCGGTGTAGTAATCTTTTTGAAAGATGATCTCGCTTTAAAAAGCTGCACTCTTAAACATTGTTCAAGTCCTTCCAGCCAGAAATGTGAAGAGGGTGTTGGACGCCTACCCAAATATGTATGCAGTTAGAACATAGTGATATCAATACATCGTTGATGGACGGCCATATATTATTGCTCAGCTAACGATGTCAAAGAGGAAACTCCATTAACCGAATACCAAGGTGACCCATCCAACTGCACAATGACATATTTTTTCCGCACTTTACAGAAAACCATCGACCAATCACATGATGAAAAAGTTTTAACTGTAACTTAACATTGATAAGATAAAGGAAAAAAGATAAAGGAGACCTACCATCAACCTATCACATGATGAAAAAGGTTTAGTTACTTTGATATCTGTCATTATTTTATCATTGTAGTCTTAGATTATTTAATATTATTTTGTCGTAAAGGAGACCTAACATCTAAATTCTATTGAAATATATATATATATATAGCGAGCAACCTACATAGCAACCAAACTTCCTACCTTAGGAATTTAGGTTACTTACAAATAAAGTCCTATTGTAAATAGTTTTGTTGGAATTGGTTATTTAAAATCCTTCCTCTATAAATATTGTCAAACCCAACGTAGTTCATTAACTACTAATTAATAGTCGAAGGTTGTCGTGACAGATTCTGGTAACCGTATTATTCAGAAGTGCATGCGCGTGCATAATGCATATGAAACTAAAGATGTACGAGCTTATCTCTTTTAATCTAACAAAAAAAGTCTATAACCATACTTTTTTTTAAAATCAATTATAGGACTATTATTATCTCAATAATCTATTGTTTGAGCAGGAATGATAAACTTGACCAATTTATGATTCAAAAAATTAAAGCAGAGGCTATTAACTCCACTTTAAATATATTAACCGATTATGCTAATCAAATTTTGATTAAATATCTTGAATCTTAACGATTAAATATTAATACATTTTGAAATTAAAGATGTCTTCGTGTTACGCAGATATTTAATAGTAACTTCCAAGTTTTTGCGAACCACAACAGTCTTACTCTGAATCAGATTCATATCATATAATATCCTAAAATTAAAGAGTCGACTGAATTATTTTAACCATATTCAGAATTCTCTCTTGTAGTAACACTGTATCACCGTCCCATGAACTAATGAAAGTTGCAGAACCTTGTTCTTTCCTTGATTCATAATAATATTGACTAATCTCGAAAAGATCAAAAGTTTATTAAGTAGGACATAGATCTCATCTCCCACCACTGGACATGGTGGATTCCACGACCTACAAATGTTTCTTAATTTGGCAGACGGGTCATTTCATAACCTACCTATACGATCACGGTTGCGGACAGGCATGCAAGCATGTCTTCCCACTAGGAATCCTTCGGATTGCCAGTATCGATCACTCTACGTGAACTTGAGCGCATTGCATAAAGCATGACCGGCCGGAGCTCACAGAAGGCAGGAGATCGATCAGTCCGATTCTTAGGAGCAGTGTTGCAGTTAGCTAACAAATATAAAAATCAAAGAAAGAGATGGGCAAAGTTTGCACGGTGTGCCTGCTGCTCTTCGCCTTGGCCCTCGGCGGGACTCTACTCTCGAGCGGCGGACTGGTGGCCGCGGCGGACCTCGCTAGCTGCAGAGGCGTCAAGGAGACACTGTCCAAGTGTATTGTTAGGTATTTGATCTCACATCAACTCTTGCACACATCAAGAGCATTTGCAGATTGCAGAATATGAAATACAAAAATGGAACAGAGATGAACGAGAGATTGGTGGATGAACTAAGCTGTTCATTTTTTGGAAAAGGGAATGATCTTTTTCTACTATGTAAAAATATCTCGATGTCATAAGTTATATAACACTGCTTCAATGTAATGGTAACCCCTACATCTAACAGTATATAACTCACCTTAGATTATAACACTGATATTACTTACACTCCCCCTCAAGTTGGTGGTTGGTACACATCCAACAATCCCAACTTGCTGGTTAGAAATTCATGTTGATGTTTATCGAGTGCTTTCATCAACAAATCTGCAACTTGATCTTTGGTTGGAACATGCTTCAATTTAACTTGCTGATCTAGAACTCGCTCTCGAACAAAGTAGCAATCAACTTCAATGTGTTTAGTACGTTCATGGAAGACAGGGTTCTCAGCAATTTGTATTGCTGCTCGGCTATCGCAAAACACATTTATTGGTCTCTGAAGAGGTAGTTGCAGCTCAGTGAAAAGCCTCTCCAACCATATAATCTCAGCTACTACAAGAGCAATGCTTCGATACTCTGATTCAGCAGATGATCTTGACACTATAGTCTGTTTTTTTGACTTCCATGATACAAGAGACCCTCCAATTTTAATGCAAAATGTAGATACAGAACATCGAGTGAATGGACATGATGCCCAATCAGCATCACAATAAGCATTCACTGAAATATCTTGATTTGCTGGAAAGAAAATGCCTTTGCCTGGGGAGCCCTTTAGGTACTTCACTATCCTGAAAGCTGCATCAAGATGTGAGGATTTTGGTTTGTGCATAAATTGACTGAGATGTCTTACCGCATATGTAATGTTTGGTCTTGTTTGGGTGATGTAGACGAGTCTTCCAATTAGTTTTTTATATTCTTCTGGATTGTTCAGCAGCTTGTCCCTAGAAATTCTATTCTTATTTTTTACATTAGCCTGATCAAACTCGAATGTAGTCAATTTTACATTTTGCTCCAAAGGTGTATGTGTTGGTTTGGCACCTGTTAGTCCAAGATCTGCCAATAGCTCCAAAACATATTTTCTCTGTGTCATTACTATGCCCTTATCAGACCACAACACCTCCATACCCAAAAAATACCTCGGTTCACCAAGGTCCTTGAGTTTAAGTCTTGACTGTAGAACTTCTTTTGTCTGTTGAATTAACTCTAAGCTGTTCCATGTCACTAGGATAGCATCCACATAGATAAGAAGGGCCACAAATGTAGTTCCTTCATTTCTAGTAAAAAGGGTGTAATAATTTTTGCTTTGAATGAAACCTACATCCAACAAAATTTCGGTAAACTTTAGGTTCCATTGTCGAGATGCCTGCTTCAAACCATAAAGAGATTTGATTAGTCGACAACCTTTCCTAGATGTCTCCCCCTGTCGACTAACACCTGGAGGCAGTTCCATGAACACTTCTTCAGATAAATCCCCATTAAGAAAGGCATTCTTAACATCATAATGAAATAGAGGCCAATTATGATTAACAGCAGAAATCATTAGTGCACGAATGGAAACAATTTTGGCCACAGGAGAGAAGGTTTCCTTGTAGTCAATACCTGCCCTTTGATTATAACCCTTTGCAACTAAACGAGCTTTATATCGCTCTATCTCACCTGAAGCAGTTAACTTTATTTTATATATCCATTTGCAGCCAACTGGTTTGATACCCGGTGGTAGATCTACAATTTCCCATGTGCCATTAGACTCTAAGGCAGTTAACTCTTCATTCATGGCTTGAATCCACTTAGGATCTTGAGCTGCTTGCTCATAGGTTGTTGGTTCAGAAACAGCTGAGAGGGAATGAATGAAACTGACATATTGTGTGGAGAGAGCTTGATATGACATAGTTTTTTGAATTGGGTAAGGAGATTTGTGAAAACTGGCTGTCTGACCATGTGCTGGAGTTATATAATCTTGAAGCCAAGCAGGAGGTTTAGTAGCTCTCCTGGGACGAGTTGAAATAGCTGGAGTGAGTGTCGGAGTAGTATTAGCAGTGACATTGATTGTATCATTACCATTTGATGCAGGGACAGATTTTGAATTTTCTGAGATGACATCAGTAGTGCTAGATGAACTAGGAAGAACTTCCTCGTGATGTAATCTAGAAGACTCATTAAACTGATGACCAGAATGTGTCTCTTATAGACTACGAGATGACAAGTGCTCAATTTCAAATGAATTAGATGGAATTTTAGTACTTTGTGTAGCAGAAGCTGGTTCAGTTGTGAGAACATCTATGCAATCTGATATATGTTGTAACATGAATTGCTGATTAAATAGTTGTTCAGTAGTAAGAGAAGATGAGTCTGTTTTCAACATGAAGGGAAAGATTTGTTCACAAAATTTTACATCTCTACTCACTGTAATTTTTTGTGTCTCCAAGTTGTAGACTTTGAAACCCTTTTGAGTCATAGAGAAACCCAAAAAAACTCCTGGAATTGCCCTCTTATCAAATTTGTCCGTGATCAACTTGTTAGTGATGTAGCACAAGCACCCAAAGACCCTTAGATGGTCTAAGTTTGGTTTCTTGTTAAAAAAATTTTCATAGGCAGATATATTCCCCAGCACTTTGAGTGGCAACCTATTTATAATATGAACAACCATTTGAATACTATCGCCCCAAAACTTGATAGGAAGTTGTGATTGAAACATTAAGGCTCGAGCTGTTTCTAATATGTGTTTGTGTTTACGTTCCACGAGTCCATTTTGTTGGGGAGTGTAAACACAACTAGTCTGATGAAGAATGCCCTTGGAAGCAAAGAATGTATCACATTTCTTGTTGCAATATTCCATACCATTGTCTGTTCTTACAATTTTGATTTTTGCCTCATAAAGATTTTCAACTAAGTTGACAAATTGAATAAGAATATCACTGCAATCAGACTTCTGTTTCAACAAGTACACTCATGTCATTCTGCTATAATCATCCACAATTGTGACAAAAAACTTGTTTCCACTATGTGTTACAAACTTGTAAGGACCCCAAGTGTCAATATGGAGTAATTCAAAAACTTTAATAGTGCCATTATTTTTAGTACCAACTGGAAAAGCAAATTGAGCTTGTCTGGCCAAAGGGCAGACTTTACATTGCCAATGTAACTCTTTACTACAGACTTTAATAGTAGGAATACACTGAAATCTATTTAGTGGCATGTGTCCGAGCCTCTGATGCCATAATTCCAAAACTGAAGATGAAGCAGCAACTAAACAGCTCCTATTCTCTTTTGAAATTTCTTCAGGTTGCGTCAGATAATACAGTCCACTCTTCCTCCTACCAATCTGGTATTCCTTCCCATCGCACTGATCCTGCATGATGCAAGAATCAGACAAGAAGGTAACTGAACAAGAAAGGTCTTTTGTCAACTGACCAACTGAAATGAGGTTGAATTTGAAATCAGGGATGCAAAGAACGTTTGAGAGCTTTCGCCCAGAATCAATCTCATGATCCTGTGTGAGTAACTAAAGAAACATTTCCATTAGGCAATGTCACACAATTCTGTCCAACAAGTTTCTTTGTATCACTCAACCATGATACATGGGAAGTCATGTGATGTGAGGCCCCTGTGTCCAAAATCCAAGAGTCAAAAGGCTGAGTTAGAATATTAGATTTAATACCTGCCATGTTAGCACTGCCAGTAGAGGTATATGTAGTTTGATCTCTGTTCAGCAATTCAATAATACGTTTATACTGTTCTTCAGTAAATGCAGAACTTACTGAGGCTGCCACAACAGTGTCTGACTTTTCAACTTCACAACTACCATTTTGCTGGACCACATTGCAATTAACTTTGTTCTTTCCCTTGTTGAACTTGAAGTTTGGCGGAAAACCAATAAGTCGATAGCTCTGACTCTTAGTATGCCCAGGTTTCTTACATTATTCACATATGATATTGTTATCCTTCTTCTGTCTGAATGTTGTATTCTGTATTTTCGTAGTCAAGAAGGCTGCCTGTTGATCAGTACTCATATCAGAGGTCTTTAACTTTCTTTGTTCCTCTTCAATCAACAGGGAATAAGCTTGATTAATACTAGGTGGTGGATTCATTAGTAGAATCTGAGTTCTAGCATAGGTGAAATTAGCATTAAGACCCATAAAAAATTTATATAGATTTTGATGTTCCAAATACTCCTTATAATCCTTCAAAGCGTCTAACGCAGGTAGAGGAGGAATTATGAGAGATAAATCTTCCCATAGATTTTTAAGTCTGGTATGATATTCTGCTATGGTAAGATTGTTTTGCATGAATGAACAAATCTCATTCTGAATGGAATATATCTTCATACCATTGGATTTCTCATACCTTTCTTTTAGATCTATCCATACTTCTCTTGCACTCTATGAATAGGCAGCATTGCTTATCAAACCCTTTGTAACTGTGCTAGAAATCCAAGAAATGACCAAAGCATTGCATCGTTTCCACTGAAAATGCAATGTGCTATCAAACTGTTCTAAGGTGCATGAGCCATCCACAAACCCATGTTTGTTTTTGGCAATTAAAGCATTATAGAATGCATTACTCCATGATGCATAACTTTCTGAGTCAGACAATTGATTAGGAATCAATATTTGTCCAGGTGAGTCAGATGAATTTAAGTATAAGGGACTCAAAGGGTCAATCAAAATCACAGATCCAACAGATGGAATAGAACCAGAAGTAGCAGAGTCAGACATGTTGGAACTAGGATCGAAACTTCAAGCTTCAGATGCCACAGATAACCAAAAAAAACAAATCTGGTTGCAGGATGAGAACAATGGAGATCTGATATAAGATTAAGGGAAAAGACCTGACCAGCTACAAATCTGAAACTTCTTGTGCGGCTCTGATACCATGTTAGGTATTTGATCTCACATCAACTCTTGCACACATCAAGAGCATTTGCAGATTGCAGAATATGAAATACAAAAATGGAACAGAGATGAACGAGAGATAGGTGGATGAACTAAGCTGTTCATTTTTTGGAAAAGGGAATGATCTTTTTCTACTCTGTACATCCCTTCTGTATATATACTACTACTTACTGTACTAGTACTTCTAGAAACACCTACCACAAAATATCTCAACGTTATAAGTTATATAACACTGCTTCAATGTAATGGTAACCCTTACATCTAACAGTATATAACTCACCTTAGATTATAACACTGATATTACTTGCATGTATGCAGTACATAAGGCCCGGAGCCAAACGGGTCGTGCCATCGCAGGATTGTTGCCAGGCAATAAGAAATTCCGACAGCGAGTGCGGGTGCAAATATGTCACTCCAGAGTTCGAGAAGGGCATCAGCTGGCCATTGGTCGTCTCTATGCTAAACTACTGTCAGAAGCCTCTCAAGTCCGGGTCTACTTGCGGAAGTAATTACTTTCCTTTTTGCCCAGTTAGTTACACTTGCTATTTTTGTATTAAAATTTAGAAAAGCCAAAAATATGGCACAAATATTTTGGATTCTAAAGGTTTTTCATTTTTTTATTATTACGAGAGTTGATTTTTTTTTTTCAGGCTTCGTTGTGCCGTAAGCCTCATTGCCTCTGGACGAACAAGGACAAGGATAAGATGGGTCAAGAACGATATCATAAATAAGAGTTGTCTCTTATATAGCTGTTAAGAACAATCTGTGTGCTTGACCTTTAAGCTAATGCTCTGAGATCAAGGAAGTATGTTATATAATATGTTCGAACCAGTTTGAAAATGTTGCGTGGTCCGAAAGTACTGTGTGGGCTATAGATGCATAGTTGCATCCATGTCCTCCTTGTAGCTCCCTTATGTGCTTCTAATAAATATCGTGTTTGGCTATTGCAGTCTATCTAATATAAAAAATTTAGCATATCTGGAACATATATTTGAACTTGAAAGAAATATATCGCTCGCCACTAAAGCTGCAACCTCTTGCCATCATGCTGGTCAGTTCATCAAATCTATTGTTTTCACTCATTATCGCGGTGGTCATGAATCAATTTTTTTCCCCTATTCGCACTATATAATTATATTCTGTAGGCATAAAATAATATGTATTATAGAATTAAAATCAAATGCCACATGGCTTGTACACAAAACTTCAAGAAAAATTACGAATTAATTAGTATAGTACTCTGATAAAATCCAAATATTGAAACAAAAATTAAAAAATTCTATATGAAATATATTTATTTTTGTTTATAAATAGTTAATAATACTCAACACCATAATAAATAAATACTTTTTAATATTACTATTTTCCATTGCAATAACAAATAACTCGTTCTTCATGATGAAACATGAGACTTAAATCATTTCATTTCTTTTTAGAATCTTTTTTTCGCATTGTTTGCTATATCACGTGTTTATTTAAGTAGAAAATATAATTTTAGTAATTATTCAAGGATCAACTTGTCTGAATACTAAGAAGTATTAGTAAAGACCAGAAAGAAAGTACTACGAGGCACTTAGACGAGATTTAATTGACTGCTTTAGTTTACAGAACATTTCTTTTATAAATTATTTTTTTAGATAAACAACATGACCATTTTTTAATGATGTGAAGATTGTTTTTTACTATTTGAAAAAAAAAAATCAATAAAATCTTAAGAAACTTTGTAAAAACAATAAATTGCTTTAGTTAATTTTGTAGCTCATTACTGACCTAAATGATGCAGTAGAGAAAAAATATATTATGAAAAAGATTAACATGAGAAAGTGCATTTTTTATGCTATACTAGGTATGATGACCTGCGTGGTATAGGAAAGATAGAATGTAACACCCCAAGATTTCAATAGGGGCAATCAAATAGTTTACAAATTAAAAGTACAGTTAGAAAGAAAAAAAGGAAAACAAAGAAATATTTAATCCTATTGGGAGTAGAAATTGTGATTAGATTTTGATTATATATTTCAATTTGATTTGAGATCCAAAAAATATTTAGTGACTATAGGACTTTCAAATAGAATAAGATTGAGAGTCCTATGACTTAAAAAATATTTCAGCCAATACAAAAATTAGATGATAAAATATTATTATATTAATTATTTCCAAAAATTAGATAGATGATGAAAATGAAAAGATAAAATAAAGGTATAGTTTGGTTAACATAAGTTATTGATAAAAGATAGAGATAGAGTTGGATTGAGAGAAGTTATAGAAAAGATAAAAAAGAATTTGAGTAGAGATGGATTTTTCATACATATGATTATAGAATAATTAGTTAAATTCGAATTTAATTAAATCTGAATATTTAAGAGATGATAATTAATGATGAATGATCATGATTGATAGAGAAATAGCCCAAGGCCCAATACAAGTTAAAAAATTTAGTTGAGAGCTATAAATAGAGTCTAAGGGGTGGTTAGAAAGTATTATTTGCCTTTACAAATTTTTTGTACGAGAGTCTCTCTTTCTCTTTTGTTTTCTCACAAATCGAGGCATATAAGAACGCGGGCGATATACCATTTTGAAGCCCCGACAGAGGAGAACAAGATCCAAGTGCTAATCGAATGTTTCTGAATGTCAATAGGGAGGAATCGTCGGTCAAAGTCACGACGTCCGTGCAGTCTACAGACAACAGGAACATAGTTAGTTTTTCAACTAACTTAAGGTACGTAGAGAAATCTCCTGGCGTCGATTTTTCGCAACATGGACCCAAGACTCTTTTTCATTATACAGAGATTATATATTATTTGCATTGATTGAATATTGAATGGCATAGATAAGATTACCGAAAATTATGTCAGAAATACGATGAGAGAATCTGGCCCAAGTTCTGTCTGACAAGGCCTGAGTTCCATTTAACACGTCTCGATAATGATCGACGCGGATCAGATTCTGAAATAGAAAACCTATTTTTATGAATTGATTTATAGTTTATTGGATAATTAAGATTGTTAATCATTGTCGATATTAATATCCTTGATTTTAGTACAATCATACATGATCAGATTGTCATCATATTGATTATCATTTTTTATTACACTCAATCATGATATTAATTATGATATTGATCTATTAAACTTATTGTTTATTAATCCTGATCAAATTATTATCAAATCCAATTGATGGTCATCATGTCTAATCATACCATCTATTAATATATTGCACAAAAAGCCTAAAGACGTGAGCTTTCCGCTTATATACTATAACAATAAAGTCTCTTAATCATCAAAACCTTTATTTCTGCGAGATAGTGTAAAATTTTCACGCCTAAGATTATTAACACATAAATATATTTTATTCGAGCTAGACCAGAATCATAAACATAATCAATTTAAAGAATCAACATTAGGGTTACTAGCTCTCCTCTGCAACACAACTATACTAATCAGATATGATAATCATCAAGCAGAAATCTATTGAATTTTAACAACTAACCCAGTTGGATGTTTAAATATTTTCTAATTTTAATTAATTCTTTTTGGAATTAAAATCGTCTTCACATTATGAAAATATTTGATAGTAGAATTCAATTTGGAAATTAAAAGTCTTTTCTCAATCAAACTCGTAACATTTGTAAGGAGTGTCTATATAAAATCTTAAAAAGAGCCGTGAATGAATTATTTTATCAAATTTTCTCATCTATAATAATGTTTTAACACCATTCGTTCGATGATCTAATTAAAGAAAACCTCATAAAATTCCTATGTTGCGCAATCTCTTTTATTAGATTCACAACAAAACCGACTCATGTCAAAACGATCAAAAGTTTCTTAAATAGGACATCAGTCTCATCTCCCACCACTTTTGCATGTCGACGTGGTGGATTCCAGAACCATTAAATTTTTCTTAATTTGGAGGCCGCGTCATTCCATAAAAAACCAATACGAACATGGGCGGACCCACAGGGTAAGCAATGGGTTCAATTGAACCCACTAAATTTCATGTTTAATTTAGTTAGTTTGTATATAATTTATAATTTTTTGGCAAATTATTTGTTGCCCTCCTTTGAGCAAAATATTATATATTTCTTTCTAATCGTTAACTCTTTTAACATAGGTATATAATTAATATGAATATATATGTAATTATACCATTTTACAAAAAATAGATAAAAAACTTACCATTTTTATAATTATAATAATTTGTATTTAACTTTATCACTTTATATTAGTTTGTTTCATGACTCATGAATTAATTAAAAAATAATGTATAAGGATCTCAGCAAAGTAACCTTGATAAGTAAGATATTTTTTTACAAAAAATTAAGTATCCAAAATTATTTTTAAAAATAATTATTCAACTTATTAATTTAGTTATTTGCACCCATTAATCATAAGGTCTTAGGTCCGCCGCTGAATACGAATATACGATCATGGTAGCGGACAGGCATGCAAGCATATCTTCCCAATAGGAACCCTTCGAATTGCCAGTATCATGATCGACTGGAACTCGAATGCCTATATATAATCATGATCGACTGGAGTTCACAGAAGGCGGGACCAATTCTTAGCAAGTAGTGTCGCAACTAATTAACAAATATAGAGAGCAAACGAAAGAGATGGGCAAAGTTCACCTGGTGTGCGTGCTGCTCGTCGCCTTTACGCTCCGCGGGACTCTACTCTCGAGCGGCGGACTGGTGGCCGGCGCGGACCTCGCTAGCTGCAAAGGCATCAGCGAGGCCGAGGCCAAGTGTATGCAGTACGTGAGGCCCGGAGCCCAAAAGACCGTGCCGTCGCCGGGTTGTTGCGAGGCAATAAGAAATTTCGACATCGAGTGCGCGTGCAAATACATCACTCCGGCGTACGAGAAGGGCATCAGCTGGCCGTTGATCGTGTTTGTGGATGCCCACTGTCAGAGGCCTCTCAAGTCCGGGTCTACTTGCGGAAGTAATTAATTAATTTTCTTTTTTTGTCAATTAATCACGCTTACTACTTTATGATATTAAGAAATTTTTGGGTTCTAAAGAATTTTCATATATTTTTCTTTTGTGATTACGAGAGTTAATCGTGTTTCTTTCTTTTCGTTTGCAGCCTTCGTTGTGCCGTAAGCTTCACCGACAATTTCGTGCATTAAAAGGTTCAACAACAAGCAAGATCGCTCAAGAACTATATCATAAATAAAAGTTGTTTGCCTTTAAGAATAAAGTGTGTTTGAACTTTGAGAACTCTCCGGGATCAAGAAAGTATGCTATATTTATTTGATCTTTGAAAATTCTGTGCAGTCTAGAAACTGCATGATTTCCTTTTAAGTCTCTTGCGTGCTTTTAATAAATATCATGTTTTGCTATTGCAGGCTGGTTAATATAGACCATTCAGCATATCTGAATCATATATTAAAAAGAATGCTAAAAAGAGTATACAACTCATTTTTGAGCTGCAAGTTGCAAGTAACGTACAGTATACATAGTGATGAGATAACTGTTTCTTTTGTTCCCGAGCTTGTTTGCCGGCTCAAACAAATAATACTAACCATGAGCATAGCGAGAAGGAAAAGAGGCTGAAACCACTAGATGGATATTCTCTTTCCCCCGACTTTTCTTGTCTCGACAATTAGAGTATCTTGCCATAAGGTATACTGAATGTCGCCCACATCCGGTTTCTCCCCTTTTTTTCATTTTTCCCTAACTCCATCAACTTATTAGAAAAATGAAATTTTGCTCCCCTAAGAAGAAATGTATAGCTCATTGTTATACATCAATTTTTCATCAAATGTATAGCTCAATGTATAGCTCATGTATAACTCTAACTTATAGTCATCACGATTATTCCATCAATTTTCACTACAACAAAAAAGTGTTTATAGGGATAAAAAATTTTGATCCCAAAGTTATCAATTTTGGTATCCCTTTCTTCCAATTTTCTTGGCCGCCATTGATTCCTAGAATCTTATAAATAGTTCCGTCCGCGCACGGCCGGATCCAGCCGCGTGGGCCAATTTTTTTATTTCAAAAAACATACTTGCGACGGTCGAAACTGTGAAAAATTCATGTGCCTCCGGCCGTGGGAAAATGTTTCTACGACTCCAACCGTGAGAACATTTTCCACGGTTTGAACCGTGAGTAGTTCCTACGTCTTAGGCCTTGGGAGCTTCCCACGGCTTGGACCGCGAGAAATGTTCCTACGGATCCAGTTGTAAGAACGTTCCCACGGCTTCGGCCGTGAAAATATTTTTTCCACAACTGAAGCCGTGGGAAATTTTTGCAGTGAGCATTTTTATGACGAATTATTTCCGTCGGAAAATTCGTCGCAAAGTGTATTTTTTTTACGATTTTTTCTCATTTTATGACGGCTCGAACCGTCAAAAAAAAATATTTTCAAAAAAAGCCGTCTTTCTTTGATTTTGGTCGCATAGTGACATAGTGTGTATATATTTATAGTTTACGATTAATAAATCATATCATGAAATATTTTTTTACAAATTGTCTGACCTTTTAAATTTTGTAAAGTTCGCAAAGATTGTTATACCAAATTATGTGAAGATTAGTGATTTTTTTCAAATTCTGTCTAATTACTCGTTAGGCCAAATCATTCAACTTTATGAATTTTAAAAAAATTCCCACCAAATAATATATTAACCTTTATTTTACTAATTTCTTGAATCTTAGTAATATTGATATTTTTCTATACTATTGTTTAAAGGAATTAACTTTAATTTTTTTATTATGATTTCTTAATATTGAAGTGTTTTACCATATACTATTTTAACTTTTTGTTATTTAAAAAAAAAAATTTGAATATCACTTTTAGACAAGAGTTTTAGGAATAAAAAATTTTGTTGGGTCTCAAAAATATCACTTCTAGACACTAACCTATTAGTCTAACATTAAAATCATAAAATAGTATTTAATGATCATTTTTTATCCCAAATCAAAATATGTTCGCTGTCAAAAGATAAAAGAATTGACATCAAAAAATTGATTCCAAAATATCTTATTTAGCTACTGTGGACTAGTTAATATAAAGCATTCATTCGATCTTATGCAACTTATAGCCACGATCGTTATCATCCATTATATCTATTTTTTTACTCATTATCATGGTCGTGAATTAATTTTTTTCCTCATATCATCTTCTTTTTCCTCTTCCCTATATAATTTATCCTGTGGGCATAAATATTCTATAAAGAATAGAGCCCAATGCCACATGGCATGCCATATTTTTTACTTTTTATTTTTAAATTCAAAATCTAGTGGTCCCATGAGATCATAATAGTCATTTTTTTTATCCCAAATCAAAATAGTTTTGACTGTCAAAAATAAAATAATTGACGACAGAAAATTAGTTCATGATAATATACTTTTCAAGGGTTGGTCCTAATAGTATTATTTATATAAAAAAATCAAGTTCTAATTATATATTTGGCTCCAACAACTTAGCAATAGCTAATTTATTAGTTTTTAAATTCATAAACATCAGCTAATAAAACTTTAGATGAAAGAGAGATTCCAACCACATAATTTAATACTACTCCTTGATCCATTACAAAAGTAATGCATTAAAAATATAAAAAGGTGTCATTCAATATCTTCAACTAGAATATCTACTACAAAGTCAAAGTCTAAATGTTCATATTAACAAACATTTCTTCTGTCATCGGTGCCCACTCATTAGTTTCAATTGAAGACCTAGCTTCTTGTCTTGAATGGCAAATAAATCTTTGATATTATCTAACTCATTCTTTGTATTAGTCAATCCTTCCTTTGCTGTGATTAATTCCTTCTCCAAATGATTGTATTTTTTTTCTTTGTGACAATTCCTCCTTCACATCTAAGGGGTTTAGGACCTCGCTCATATCCACGCACGTACCTTGAGCACATATTTGATTATCACTAATTGAATAATCTACTACCCCAACTTTCATTTCCATTTGAAGAACTATCATTTTTTTCCTATAATAATAGAAATAATTAACCCCAATTGCATAACATACAAATGTAAATGAAAAAATAATATAATGTATTAAACTTCATACTCACATAGTTTGCTTTAGCATCTTCATGTACCCATTCGCTCTCTCCATAGTATGCAGGTTTGTAAAGTTCGATACAATCGCATTTGTATAATGATGAAACAAAATGTGAACTTATGTTAAAACAAATTTCCTATAAATATATAAAAGTTGTGAATATAAATTATATTTATAAAATTACCAATTGTGCTTGTGCAGCAACAAAGATTTGACTCCCTCTCACGTGAACAAATTATAATTTTTTTTCCTTTTTGCAATACATGTGCTCCTAAAATTATAAAACAAGTATCAAGCATATCAACAAAAGAATCATAAAAGAAATTAAAAGGAAGTTATCGCTCCTCACAATGATTTTTGCATGATCAATAGTGAAATGAATAAAATAACAGAGTGCTCCCTCATAATTACAACTATAGAATTTGCATATACAAATTCATATGGTACAAGGTCTTATATTACTTCCATGAAAGTGATTCTTGCATGTTGATTGGAATACCTTTTTGCGGTTTAATAACATCTACATTAAAGAAAGCTTGACCAACAAATAAATATCATTTACCATTTTAATTTGATAATATAAAATACATAGAAGTTGGTAGATAAATGGAACATAATGAATAGGAAAAAAATTAAGAGGATGTTAACGGACATTTTGGCGGACGAGGTACAAGTCAAAAAATATATTATTTGATAAGTAGTAAATATGTAACAGAAGAAGAAAATGAGTAGACAAATATGTATGTTTGGTTCCATTTTGTCTATAATCTTGTGGTTTCCATTTTTGCATAAGAAGAGAAGCCTTACAAATGGCAAACTTCATACGAAGGATAGAGGGATTTTGAATAGTGACAAGAGGGATTTTGCTTCCTTTTTTGTGTACTATATATATATATATATATATATATATATATATATATATATGGAATATTAGTGTGACACCACCAAAAAAATTGGTGCCATTGTGCCACCACAGTCCAATCACGCATCAACGTTTGAGATCACTGCACACTATGTCTCATGCATCTTCTTCCTTCCTACCTTGCATGTCTTTCTCATTTTTGCCTTGTGTGCGCCTGTCGTCACCGGAGAAGGTCGTAGATGACTGCGATCGGCTGCAGATCATGCTCCTCCCTCTCTGCCACAACTTTCCTTGCTGAGCCACTCCTCCTGCATTGCCATGACCTCCTCGTCTGCAAATTCATCCCCCGCTCCAGCTGACCTCGAAGTCGTCGGCATCCGTAGTCCAAGAGGCCCATGAGTCATCTCTACCGACATCTACATCCAAGCACCCCTGGCCCCATGAGATCCAATCGTCAAGATTCCTCCCATGTATCAATATGGTCATCGAGATTCATCCCAAACCGCTTTACACTGTCGTCTACCTCCTTGTCTCTGCTTTCCCTTCCTGTGCCTTCCCCCTCGTCGACTCGCTTTTTGTCTAAGCCCATGAACCGGCATCGCGCCCCATTGGAGCTCCCGCAACGTGCCAAATTCGTTCGCTGCCAGAAGCCTGATGCATGCTCAATTTTGTATATTTTAACACGTTAAAAAGTTGAAAATTGAATGATCATGCATCATTTATCTTATTTTTCTTATAGAATATTATTCTTCTGATTTATTTTGTGATTTTTACGGTGTCTGCTGTGCAGGAGAGAAAAACGGACCGTGTTAAGTTGACACGGGCCATTTTTTCATTATGTCGCGTTACCACCAACACGGAAGAGGGTATTTCTATCATGCGCTGATTAAAACGGTCCGTTTTGGGTTGACACGGACCGCGTTATATAACAAAGTCAACACGGCCCGTGTCATGAGTGACACGGTCCATGTTGACACCGACGAGCGACTATAAAATGACCTCAACTTCTACACCAAAGGAGAGAACAGGGAAGGAAATCATCCATTTAGAGAGTCTTGTGGCTACTTTGTCTAGAGTCACATCTTAGAATTTTATTTTCTTGCTCATCTTTTGTACTCTAAATTTTGGCTTCATAATGTTTAATTCTTCAGTAATGGAGTAATCTTCCTTTGTTGGTTTTACGTTGTTGAACTCCACTGTTATTTTGATGAAAGATTATTTTCTGAATATGAATGTTCTGTTTGAATCAAATTTATTCTTAACATCTTGTATCTCTCCCCTATCTACTCTGTGAGATTTAGAGGGGTGTGGACTTCGACTTACTCGGTTGAGGAGTCTTTGAGATGAATCAATCACTTATGTTTTAATCCTTAAATATTTGGAGAATGATTTTGTTAAACTTTCTTCAAATATTTAATTGATAAAATAGATAGGACATCTGGTTAGAGTCCTAATTTATATTATTTCCATCAGATATGATTTTCTTACTCGATTAACAGTGGAGGAATGCTTAGTAAAATCAACAATTTCTTCTAATTGGTATTTCTTTTTCTTGGATCAGTTCATTGTTCCCTCTCTAATTATCTTCTTAATTCATTCTCTCAAAGAATTGTCATCTAGTAAGAGTGAGAGATAAAAGTTCTCGTGTGATCGATATCTTTTTACTACTTGTGTGATCAGTATACTTGCCGGACTTTTCTACTCTATAGAAAAGTAGCCATCAAGTTTTTGACACCGTTGTCGGGAACTTTTTCTATCTTTTTTCTTACTACATGTTACTATTTATTTATTTTTTTCTTTTTCTCGAACATTCTGCGCAATCAAAACGGACTCCTATTCAGGTAATAACCATGTCGTCATTTGAAACGGTCTGCGTTTGAAAATGGTCCGCATTTTTTTCCACGTTTTTACCAAAGGCAACTTAACACGGTCCGCGTTCACAATACACGGCCCGTATTTTGTAGCCACGAAAACGGTTCGTATTTCTCTGTACATGGTCCGCATTTTATTCTTTATAGAAAAAAAAGGATTTTTTTTTGCCATTTGATTTTCTCAATAATTATACAAATTGTTCTTGATTTAATCACGCTCTAGAATCCTCGAATAAAACAATATAGAGACATAACACCAGAAGCTCGAAAGAACCACTTCTCTTCAATCCTAAAATAGAAAAATTTGCTAAACAGCGAAGAAAAATTATAACGATCAAAGAGATGGCGGAAAATCAACAACAACCAGAAATTCAAAATCCAAATCCAAATTATCGGACGATGAGGGATTACACTATTGGTCAGATGAATCATGACCCATGGAGCATTACTCTTCCAGACATCAACACCAATTTCTAGATACAACATGGCACCCTTCAAATGGTGCAAAATGACCAATCTAGTGGAAATCAAGATGAAGATTCTTTTGGACATGTTAGGAAATTTCTTCAATTGTGTTCTACTTTTAAATTTCATAATGTTTCTGATGATGCAGTTAGGTTGAGACTCTTTCCCTTCTCCTTGAGAGGGAAAGCATAATTCTTCTAACGAATATAATTTAAAGAAAATGAACGACCGAAATAGAAGATTGGATTGACCGCTAATCACAGAATGGACAGAACTTCAACGGTTAACTGATTCACTTTCGGGCGACCGTTATGGAAGCAAGAACGACTATAATTCTTCTACGGCCTACTATCAATGGTAAACTGCACAGAAAAGACAAAATAACGAATATAATTTTTTATTAAACGGACGATCGATTTAGTAATGGGCGACCGATGAAGAATCGACAGACAGAATAACGGCTAGTTACTGTGCAAAATGGACGACCGATACCAAAACGGTCGACTGATTCAGGAGTGACAGCAAAAAAATTTTAGATTACTTTACAATGGCCAAATTTTCAAGAGAAGCCTATAAAAGGGATCTAAAAGATTGAAGGAAGATCATCCAAGCAAGGCAAATCATTCTTGAGCTCTCTTCAAATCCAAAGCATTTTTCTTGAGCCAAAGTTGCAAATCATCCCTTCCCTCTTCTAGTTTCTTAGTGAGAATACTATTTGTAAGAAGAAGAGTCTTGAAGGGAATTATTGTTTAGATTGAGAGCTCCTTGTAAGAAGAGGTGTGCCTACCTCTTGACAAAGAAGAAGGCATTGTGGGGTAGAAAGGGTTGTTCTCTTCTTATAAGAAAAAAGAAGGATAGTGAATCTCCGACGGTCTCAAGGTTGAGGAGTCGGAGCGAGGACGTAGGCCAAGGAGTTGGGCCGAACCTCGTCAACATATCGTGTCTTTCTCTTCTCTTACTTCTCTTGTGCTTTTATTACCTATCCTTTACTTGCTTGTGATCGTATTCGCTTTAATTTTACTTCAACGTCTTTTTCGGTTCTAAATTTTTGTACACCAATTCAACCCCCCCTCCCCCCTTGGTGCTTTGGATCCTACAAAGAATATGGTTTAAGACTCTTGTAAACCTAACCAATTTGACTATTAAAAAAATCAAAACATAGATTCCCAGTTTCCAATCGAAACACAACTATATTAACCATTATGCTAATCAAATTTTGTTAATCATCAAGCTAAAAATTAATATCTTGAATAACTAACCTAGCTAAAAATTCATATTTCTCTAATTATAATTAACTGAATTAAAGATATTTTCACATTACCAAAATATATGACAGAGTCCCATTCTTAATCAAATTCATATCATTTGTAAGAGGTGCCTATATAACATCAGTGGACTGAATTATCCTATCAAATAGTAATATTTTATCACGGTTCAATAGACTAATTAAAGTTAACCTCATAAAATTTCTAAGTTGTGGAACCTCTTTCTTTTCAAGATTCAGAATAATACCCAATCAACTCAAGAAGACCCAAAGTTTCCTAAGTAGGACATGAGGATATCCATCTCATCTCCCACCACTGCACATGCATGTCGACATGGTGGATTCCACAACCTGCAAATGTTTCTTAATTTGTTAGTTGACAGGCATGCAAGCATGTCTTCCCAATAGGAATCCTTCGAATTGCCAGTATCGATCACTCTACGTGAACTCGAGTACATGTATATAAATCACGTTCGACCGGCAGGAGTAAGCAAGAGATCGATCAGTAGCCAATTCTTAGCAATTAATTAACAAATACGAAGAGCAAACTAAAGAAAGAGATGGGCAAAGTTCGCATGGTGTTCCTGCTGCTCTGCGCCTTGAGCCTTCTCTCGAGCGGCGGACTGGTGACCGCGGCGGACATCCATAGCTGCAAAGGCTTCAACGAGGCAGAGGGCAAATGTCTGCAGTACGTGAGGCACGGAGGCAAACAGGTGGCGCCGTCGCCGGCTTGTTGCCAGGCAATAAGAAATTTCGACATGGAGTGCGCGTGCAAAAATATGAGTCCAGAGTACGAGAAGGGCATCAGCTGGCCGTTGATCGTCTTTATGACTAACTACTGTCAGAGGCCTTTCAAGTCCGGGTCTACTTGCGGAAGTAATTAATTAATTAGTTTCCTTTTTTTTTTGGTCAATCAACTACACTTACTACTTTTTACCATTAAAAAATGTAAAAACAAAAAATATCGCACATATATTTCGGATTCCACGATTTTTTTTTATATATTCCTCCTTTATTATTACCAGAGTTGATTGTGTTTTTTTTTTCTTTTCGTTTGCAGGCATGGTTGTGCCGTAAGCTTCACTGATAATTTCGTGTATGAACAGGAACAAGTAAGATCGTTGAAGAACTATATCGTAAATAAAAGTTGTTTGGCATATATATGTTAAGTATAAAGTGTGTGATTGAACTTTGAGAACTCTCTTAGATCAATAAAGTATGTTATGTATGTTTGATCTTTGGAAAGCTGTGATGTCTAGAAACTGTCTGTGCTATATATTCACAAGTTCCATGTAAATCTCTTGAGTGCTTTTAATAAATATCATGTTTGCCTATTGGAAGCTAGTTAATATAGAACATTCAGCATATCTGAATTACACATTTAGCTATTGGAGGCTAGTTAATATATATAGCCACCATCCTGGCTAGTTAATATTGACATTTAGCTATTGGATGATAGTCAAATTTTGTTTCAACTCTCGGCATCCTCTTTTCCCTCTTAGCTATATAATTTTATCCAGTGGGCATAAACTAATGGATTTAACGTTGCCCCATATCCTGACCCTCCCCATATAGAATATGCTGTAGATTAATTGTAGGCACGGTTCTCTATGGACCTATTTGGGAACTGTAACGTCTTATTCCGCTTGTTTTCGATCGGTTCTACTAAACGATTTCGAAAAAAGGGGTCGCATCATTCTGGAACCGGGTAGTGTACCAAGTTTTGCTTTCTTTTTTTTTTTGAAGTTGGTTTTGCTTTCTTTTTTTTTTGAAGTTGATATGTTAGTTTTTTTTAATTTCATTTATTCAATTTTTTTCTTTTTATTTTTTTCTCTCGCACACATGTAACATATAAAATATTTTATTTATTAAATATAAATTATTTTTTATAACATATTAATATAATATTATTTATTACTTGTTACTTCATTAAAAAATTAATATTTTACTACATATAATTTATTAATAAATTGATTTTTATATTTAAATAATATATTTTTTAACGAAGTTGTTTTGATAAAAATTTTAATGTTTAATTTTGTTTTTATTTATTAATAATATTTTATTTTATATTTGTAATATAAATTTTTATTTCAAAATCCACCAAAAATTAACACATCACATCTACTTTTTCCTATCACATCAACTAACTTATTCATCATCAATCAATTTCTCTCTATCCAAAGACAATTAGAACTACAAGAACTTGATAGAACTCCACTTCCCATTGTCAGATGACCCCTATAGGTCCGATTGTCAGATGACCCCTATAGGTCCGATGTAAAATCTGCACTAAATTAGTTTTAGGCATGGTTCATTATAGCACATCGACGGTTCAATATTCGGTTTAGCAAATTTCTCTAGTTCAGCACATTTCTACACACTTGTAATATTTTGATTCATGCCCTAGCCACTGCTAGGATAGCATCGCTTGGATGGATGGCTCATGACTGACTCGCCGATGCCGGAGGGTTGAAGCATCTCATGCGATGCTCGCCCGGCCTCACTTGGATGGACAGCTAGCGCTGACGATTGACTTGCTGACACCCTGCCCTAAAACATCTCGCTGATCGCTTGAAATTGCCTCCCATCGTCACCTAGATGGACTGACTTGCCGGCGCCCTACGACTGACCATCTCTCCGGTGCCTAGCCTTGCCTGGACGGACGGCTCGTGACTAAGTCACCGACGCCCTGCCCTAAACCATCTCGCTGGTCGCCTGAAGTTGCTTTCCGATCGCCTTACCTACTTTGCATCCCTGGATCGTCCTTCCGCCAGCGATGAGGTGACTAGAGCCCGGCGGCGACGAGGCGACGAGAGCACAACGGCGAGGTGAGGAGAAATGAAACGGATGACATTTAGGGCAAATTTTTCTCCTCGCGAGGAGAGAGAGTAGACGCGCTTGCAAAGTTGATGTCAAAATCGCTGAACCGATTGCTTTGCTAAAGTAATGTCCGATTTGTTACAGTGAGTTGCGCCTAAAACTACTTTACCGCACAATCTACATTGGACGACTCAACATATGAGTAGTAGTGGTAGCAGGAAGATTAAATCCTAAACTAATCTATATTATAGAACTAAAATCAAGTGCCACATGTCATGTTCACAAAGCTTCAAGAAATTATAGTGCTCTGACAAACAAAATAAGTAATTTCTAAGGTTATTATATTTATGATAAAATATTAGATGGATTATATCTATATATATTACTAAAATGAATGATGTAATATATTTATTTTGTTTACAACTAGTTACTAACATAAAAAGGAATAATAGATAAATATTTTTTAATATTTGCTCTTTTTCTGTTGCACTTAACTCCGCCTATATTTTATACCTGGTCCCAAGTCCGGATAAAGGAGGAGGGTTGTATTAGGCCTCGACAGCCAGCATAAAATCCTGTCGAATATTATGAACATGGATCAGCCGACCCCACCTAGTGGGATAAGACTTTGTTGTTGTTGTTGTATTTGCTCTTTTCTATTGCACTTGTTCAATAATAAAATCACTCGTTCTTTGGGATGAAACACAAGACTTAAAATGATTTCAGCTTTCTTTTTAGACTTTTTTTTTTGTTTGTTCGCTGTGTCGTGCATTTATTTAAACATACAATATAATTTCGGTAACTATTCAAGGACCTACGTTTTTAATGCAGTGGAGCCCACCATGTTTGGAAAAAAAACAAAAGAATAAGAGCTTAATCTATTCTCTATTTTGTAATCAAACAGGTCCTTAGGATTCATTTGGTTGGGTATTCTTACTCGTGTTTAGTTCTAAAAAAATAAATTTAAAAGATTTATATATTTATAAATAAAATAATTTATTATAATAGTTGATGTTTATTATTATAAATAATATGTTAAAGTAATAGTATATGAATAAGTAATAAAAATAAAATATGGTTAAAAATTTGAAAAAAATGAGAGCAAAAATATTATTGTTTTTTGAAAAAAAATATTTATATTCTTATTGTGGAGGTAAAAAGGGTGGTTTCATGATTTTCAAGATGTTTTTTTTAGAAAAAAAAGATTTGATCAAGTTAATTTATACATCATATTTGATTATATTCTCATAGGGCTCATAATGTTAATAATGGATTAACTGTCTTCGATATTGCACAAACAATTTGGAAATTATGCCCAATTGATTATCCGTCTCAAACAAATAATTAATTG
Source organism: Pontederia crassipes (assembly GCA_030549335.1). NCBI lineage: Eukaryota > Viridiplantae > Streptophyta > Magnoliopsida > Commelinales > Pontederiaceae > Pontederia > Pontederia crassipes. The sequence goes on from CM060193.1 coordinate 17,677,621, forward strand.
GACGAATTTAGACCAAAATCGAATGAGCTGTCCATTGTTATATTAGGTCTGGCAATGGACGCGTTGAACTCACTAGTCTAATAAATACCACTAGCCAACTTGACCTTATTTATAGATTTTGTCTATAATCATTGTACTTATATTAATAATCAAAATTTATTGGAATAATCAAGTTCATATTATTGTTTGTAATTATTACAACTATAATAAAATAAACATGTCTAGATATATAATGCTATAATTAATTTTAATTGATTAATTAATTAGTTCTACAATAAATAACTTTTGTGCTGTAATAATAAACTAAGTATTAATTCACATTTTAATTAGCTAGTTTGTTAGGGATCAATTTTTAGTAGTTGCTTTTGAAAAAAAATGTTCCTATAAGTACAAAGTAACTATAAAAATGACCAATAATGTAACATATTTTACAAAACTACTGGTTTGTAGATATAAATCAACGTAAAAAAACAAAGTTGCAAGATGTAAATATCTTTTTCACACGAGTTAAAACTTCAATAAGCATTGTTTTGGGATTACAATGAGTCTAAAACATCATTGATGGATAATCATATATCGTTGATTAGTTAATGATGTCAAAGAAACTCCATTATTTCTGAATATGAATGTTCTGTTTGAATCAAATTTATTCTTAACATCTCGTATCTCTCCCCTATCTACTCTGTGAGATTTAAAGGGGTGTGGACTTCGACTTACTCGGTTGAGGAGTCTTTGAGATGAATCAATCACTTATGTTTTAATTCTTAAATATTTGGAAAATGATTTTGTTAAACCTTCTTCAAATATTTAATTGATAAAACAGATAGGACATCTGGTTAGAGTCCTAATTTATATTATTTCCATCAGATGTGATTTTCTTACTCGATTAACAGTGGAGGAATGCTTAGTAAAACCGACAATTTCTTCTAATTGGTATTTCTTTTTTCTTGGATCAGTTCATTGTTCCCTCTCTGATTATCTTCTTAATTCATTCTCTCAAAGAATTGTCATCTAGTAAGAGTGGGAGATAAAAGTCCTCGTGTGATCGATATCTTTTTACTACTTGTGTGATAAGTATACTTGCCGAACTTTTCTACTCTATAGAAAAGTATCCATCAAGTTTTTGACGCCGTTGCCGGAAACTTTTTCTATCTTTTTTCTTACTACATGTTACTATTTATTTATTTTTTTTCTTTTTCTCGAACATTCTGCGCAATCAAAACGGACTCCTATTCAGGTAATAATCGTGTCGTCATTTGAAACGGTCCGCGTTTGAAAATGGTCCGCATTTTTTTCCACATTTTTACCAAAGGCAACTTAACACGTTCCGCGTTCACAATACACGGCCCGTATTTTGTAGCCACGAAAATGGTTCGTATTTCTCTGTACATGGTCCGCATTTTATTCTTTATAGAAAAAAAAGGATTTTTTTTGCCATTTGATTTTCTCAATAATTATTCAAATTGTTCTTGATTTAATCGTGCTCTGGAATCCTCGAATAAAACCATAAAGAGACATAACACCAGAAGCTCGAAAGAATCACTTCTCTTCAATCCTGAAATAGAAAAATTTGCTAAACAGCGAAGAAAAATTATAAGGATCAAAGAGATGGCGGAAAATCATCAACAACAACAACAACAACCAGAAATTCAAAATCCAAATCCAAATTATCGGACGATGAGGGATTACACTATTGGTCAGATGAATCATGACCCATGGAGCATTTCTCTTCCAGGCATCAACATCAATTTCTAGATACAACATGGCACCCTTCAAATGGTGCAAAATGACCAATCTAGTGGAAATCATGATGAAGATTCTTTTGGACATGTTAGGAAATTTCTTCAATTGTGTTCTACTTTTAAATTTCATAATGTTTCTGATGATGCAGTTAGGTTGAGACTCTTTCCCTTCTCCTTGAGAGGGAAAGCAGCCACTTGGCTCCATACTCTACCCGAAGGAACAATCACAGACTGGAGAGAGATGCGGCAAAAATTCATCAACAAATATTGTCCGCCCTAGAAAATAGCTCCACTAATCTCTGATGTCAAAGCATTCTATCAACGAGACTCAGAAACCATGCATGAAGCATGGAAAAGGTTTAAGGAACTTGTATCTCGTGTTCCTTATAATATACCACTTCATGAACAAATTCAATTTTTTTATAATGGTGCTACTTTCACAATACGAGATAAGATTGACACTTCTGCAGGAAGTTCCACGAATGATAAATCTCCTGAAGAGATTTATAATATTATTGAAAATCTTGCTATGAATCATTGGCAAAATAACAGGAATAGAGAACCACCACTAAAGACAAGTGTCTATCAAATAGACGACAACACTCGACTTACGACGCAAATAGAAGCCATGAATCAAAAAATGGAGACATTGATGAGTCGCATCAATGAAAAAGCCCCTGTTAAAGTCATACAACAAACTTTGAATTTTGTAGTGAATGGCACCCTGTTATAAATGTCCAATGGTCTCAAACTCTAACCCTTCCTCTTTCACTTCTTTTGAAAATGTTAATTATGTATCGAATAATAATTTCAGGAACAATCAAGGGGGCAATTATGGCGCCTATGGGTTTGGGTTGAGAAATCAACCCAACTATTCTTGGGTACACCATCGAGGTGCTACACCTCTAGAATTTCAACCGCGCAACGATGACAAACCTCAAGCCGAACCAAAATCCAACTTGAAAAATGTATTGGCTAAGTTTATCAAAATGGTGGATACAAAATTTGTAAATTAAGAAGCCTCAATTCGCAACATAGAAAATCAAGTGGGACAATTAGCTAACATGATGGCAAGTAGACAATCCGGTTCTCTTCCTAGCAATACAAAAAAGAACCCGAGGGATGAAGCAAAGACAGTCAAATTGAGAAGTGGTAAGGAGCTACCAGAACCAATACCAACTTCGACCCCAGATCAACCATCTTCAGATCAACCATCTTCAAATCAACCTCCTACATCATCAGCCAAAAAGGAGGTTACAAAACACCAGATTCCTAAAAAATCTGGAAACTTGCCATATCCTTAAAAATATCGACAGAAACAATTAGATAAACAATTCTCTCATTTTTTGGAAATTTTTAAGCAAATTCATATTAACATCCCATTTCATAAAGCGCTTAAACAGATGCTCGTATATACCAAATTCATGAAGAATGTACTGTCAAATAAACGAAAAATTGAGGAAACAAGCTTGATCAAATTAACAACTCAATGTTGTTTCGTCTGCAAAAGAGATTTGCCGACAAAAGAAAAGGATCCAGGGAGTTTTACTATCCCCTGCACTGTTGGAAATTTTTTTGTTCCAAGGCACTATGCGACTTGGGTGCTAGTATTAATCTGATGTCGTATTTCATTTTTCAAAAATTAGGTTATAGCGAACTTAAAGATACTTCGGTGATGCTCCAATTCGCGGATCAATCCATTAAAAAGCCTAAGGGCCTCTTAGAAGATGTTATTGTCAAAGTTGATAAATTTGCATTCCCAATAGATTTCATCATCATGGATATGGATTCAGAAGCCGAAGCACTTATCATCTTAGGCAGATCATTTCTCTCTATTGGCAACACGTTGATAGATGTCAAAAAGGGACATCTCACTTTAAAAGTGGAGAATGAAGAACTGTATTTTAATATTTCTGATTCTCTCAAACGACCTTTAGATTTATCATCTTGTTATTTTACTGATATCTTTGAAGATGATGTTTCTGACGAATTTGAACAGGTAGTACCAGAGGTGATAATAGATCCTTACACAATTATTGAAGAATCAATGGATAACACTGAAGAAGGAATTGATTTAGAAAAAAAAGAGTCAATTCCTTTCAAGGAATCCATCTTAAAGGAATCCATCTTAGAGAAGACAGACATACCTTCTCCACCACCAAACCCAGAACACAAGAGCTTGCCTACTCATCTCAAATATGCTTTTCTCGAAAAAAATTCATTTTCTGTGATCATTTCCTCTGAATTAATTGACATAATGGAAAACAAACTTTTACAGGTTCCCAGGAAACACAAAAAAGTTATTGCTTGTTCTATCAATGATATCAAGGGAATATCACCATCAATATGTATACATAAGATTTTGATGGAAGAGAAAAGTAAACCAAGCACCCAATTTCAGCGTAGGTTAAACCCAAATCTGAAAGAGATAGTTAAGAAAGAAGTAATCAAACTTCTTAATGCATGTATCATTTACCCTATCTCTGATAGTCACTGTATTATCCCTGTACAAGTAGTACCAAAAAAGGGAGGCATCACTGTAATTACTAACAAGGAAAATGAGCTGGTACCTAGCAGGACAATTACAGGTTGGCGTGTATGTATTGACTATTGCAAACTCAACGAAGCAACACGTAAGGATCACTTTCCTCTACCATTCATGGATCAAATGTTGAAACGAGTAACAGGACATAGTTTTTATTATTTTCTAGATGGTTATTCAGGATACAATCAGATTGTTGTGGCGCCGCAAGATCAGGAGAAAACAATCTTTACCTGCCCGTACGAAACTTTTGCCTATCGAATGATGCCCTTTGGACTCTGCAACGCACCGGCAACATTTCAAAGATGCTTGATGGCAATATTTGCTGATATGAATGAAAAGATTCTTGAAATCTTTATGGACGATTTCACTTTATTTGGTAACTCATTTGACAATTGTCTTAAAAATTTAACCTCGGTTTTGCCGCATTGTGAAGAAACAAATCTGGTACTAAACTGGGAAAAATGCCACTTCATGGTGAAGGAAGGCATTGTCTTGGGGCATAAGATTTCCGATAAAGGAATCGAGGTAGACAAGGCCAAGGTGGATGTAATCGCAAATCTACCTCTGCCCACATCTGTAAAAGCTGTCCGGAACTTTTTAGGTCATGCTGGATTTTATAGAAGATTTATCAAGAATTTTTCTAAGATAGCCAAACCGCTCACCAATCTTCTCGTCAAAGACAATAAGTTTCTTTTCAATTCTGATTGCATATTTTCTTTTACTGCATTAAAAGAAAAACTTACATCTGCTCCCATTGTTGTAGCCCCTGATTGGAGTCTTCCGTTCGAACTCATGTGCGACGCTAGTGATGGAACCATCGGTGCTGTATTAGAGCAAAGGCGGGACAAAATTTTTCGAGTCATCTACTATGCTAGCCGAACTCTAACTCCAACTCAGATGAATTATGCCACAACGGAAAAAGAATTTCTAATTGTCATTTTTTCTTTTGATAAATTCCGATCTTATTTAATCTGCTCACAAGTTGTTGTCTACACTGACCATGCAGCTATAAAATATCTCATGACAAAAAAAAAAGCCAAACCTCAACTACTCAGGTGGATTCTTCTTTTACAAGAATTTGACGTAGAGGTTAGAGATAAGAAGGGGACCGAGAACATCGTAGCTGATCATTTATCTCGTTTGGAAGTTTCTCCAATTGAGGAAACCGATATAATTGAAGAATTTCCGGATGAGAAAATCTTTTATATCAATTCTTGTGATGAAGTAAAACTAATTGAGAAGTCACCTTGGTTTGTTGATTTTGCAAATTTTCTTGCAGGAAATTGGCTCCCTACAGGATGGACATCACAACAAAAGAAAAAATTCTTTTCAGATGTGAAATAGTACTTGTGGGAAGATCCATATCTTTTTAAGGTTTGTGCAGATCAAGTAATCAGACGTTGCGTCCCTTAATCAGAATTTAAAAGCATTCTTACACATTGCCACACAAGGGAAGTTGGAGGCCACTTCGGTCCCAATCGGACAGCTGTAAAAATATTGAAAAGTGGATTTTATTGGCCCACCATTTTTAAAGATGCACAAATTTTCTGTAAGTCATGTGATCAATGTCAAAAGACGGGTAACATCTCAAAACTTCATGAAATGCCCCAAATAGTATGCTATATTATGATATTTTTTATGTTTGGAGAATTGACTTTATGGGACCCTTCCCTAAGTCATTTAATAACGAGTACATTTTGGTTGTTGTAGATTATGTATCTAAGTGGGTAGAGGCGGTTGCCTCTCCTACTAATGATGCAAAGGTGGTGGTCAAGTTTTAAAAAAAGAATATTTTTACTAGATTTGGCACACCTAGAACTATAATAAGTGATAATGGCACCCATTTTTTGTAATAAATTATTTGCAGGACTTTTGACGAAATTTGGAGTTACACATAAACTCAGCACTCCATATGACGCGCAAACATACGATCAAGTTGAGATATCTAATAGGGAAATAAAACACATTTTGAAAAAAAAAATGTAAATTTCTCTAGAAAGGATTGGTCTGTTAAATTAGATGATGCTTTGTGGGCCTATCGTACTGCTTTTAAAACTCCTATTGGAATGTCGCCATATCAACTTGTGTTTGGTAAGGCATGTCATGTACCTGTTGAACTAGAGCATAAAGCTTATTGGACTACTAAATTTCTTAATTTTGAGCCTACAGAAACAAGAAAGGAAAGGTTACTCAAGTTGAATGAACTGGAAGAACTTCGAAGTAATGCTTATGAAAATAGCAAAATATATAAGGAGCGTACAAAAAATTGGCATGATCAACGCATACAAACTAGGAGTTTTCAACCTGGTCAACAAGTTCTCTTATATGATAGTAGACTTAAAACTTGTTCCATGTAAACTTAAGTCCAGATGGACGGACCCCTTTCTTATAGTCTCCTCATCACCTTTTGGAGTTGTTAAAATTTGCACCATGGACAAAAAGCATAAATTCAAAGTCAATGGACAACGTCTCAAGAACTATATAGGTGGTGTTCATCATGAGGAAGTTGATTTTATTATCCTTATCGATCCATGATTATGACTAAGTCAAGCTAAAGACTATAAATCAGAACTATTCTGTCTAAACTTTATTTTTTGGAAAAAAAATTCACGGCCCGCGAGTCGTGTCCCCCATTACTGACAAATTTGCTCGTTGTGTAGAATTTCTAAATAACACAGACCGTATTTTCACAAAACGGGCCGTGTAATGCTAACGCATAAATGCGGGCCAACTGTCAAGCATTTAGTAACACGATCTGCGTTTGTACAACACGAGCCGTGTTGCTCCTCGAAACCGTAGCGACGAAGTCAAACACGGACCGTTTGACAGCAACACGGTCCATGTTGCACTGGGATTCGCAAAACTGACACCTACCTGCATTTACAACACGGTCCGAGTTGCTATAAGACGCCCCGCGTCGGATCCTCCCTCAAACCCGCCTCCGATCATCTACTCCGCCGCCGTTTGCACGTTCGCCGTCGTCAGCGTCCACGACCGTCCGCATTCGCCGCCATCCGCGCTTGCCGACGAACCGAACCACCATCGGCTTCGCCAGCTCCACCGTCTTCTTCCTCTTCTTCGTTGTCGTCCACGTCCGTCGCCGTCTGCATCGACCCGGCTTCTTCTCCCAGTTCACGACGAGCTCCATTCGTCGAGAACGACATCGACTTTTCTGAAAAAACTCCGACAGCGAATTTGCAAAAAAAAATGGATCGTGTTTCTACAACACCGACCGTTTCCCTCAAATAACACGGACCGTTTCTCTAAAACATGGTCCGTGTTGTCTTCCTGCAACAAACATGCCATTTTACTTTTACACAGTCCTTTTTTTTCATCATGGCAGCACCCCGCACAGTCTCCATGAATTTTGAGGTCGGTTTGGACGTCCCCGAGCCTACCATAGTACCGCGGCCCCCATACGTTGATTATAGAGATGGTGATCATGCCCGTGCATTGATGAGGATTCGTCGACTGGAATCAGCGGCCACAAAATTTGCTTGCCCCTGTTTCATGCATGACACTAATATTACTAATGATATTTTGATTCTTTTTGGACGCATAGGGATGGCAGAGTTTATACTGAAAAATTGGTCAACATATGATCGAGTGGCTTTGGAATTTCTAAGTTCATTTCAGATGACGCACACAAGCTTTGCAGGAGAAGCGCCAGAGCAAATTTTTTTCAGGATGTACAACGATGACTACACCATTGGTATGTCTGAGTTCTGTGAATTTTACAGTTTGCCAGTAATTGAGAACACCCTTGACACCTCAGCTTTTGATGCCACATCTTTCTAATTTGATATCATTGGTGAGAATACTCTTAACTTAGCTCGTACTAAAGTCAGTCAGATTCAGAATCCAGTATTTCGTTATGTGCATCGAATTTTGTCTAACACTATTTGTGGAAGAGGAGACAGTGAAAGAACCATTAATGAAACAGAACTTCTCTTTTTATGGGCTATGGTGAAAAATGTGCAGATCAATGTTGGAGCATATTTGGCTCACAACTTTGAAAAACATTCCAGGAAGAAGAAAGGGCGCATTGTCATAGGAGGTTTGATCACACCCATTGCACTTCACTTTAATTTATACTTAGAATACAATGTGGTTAAAAATGCTTCATTCCTTGATCGAAGCAAGGCAGTACATATGAGATTAATCACAGTGAGGAATAACAGATTCTTCTTTACTTTTAGAGGCAGAACTGATAAGATCCCATGTGCAAATCGGGCTAGAATTACACTTTTTGACAGGGCTAATTGGTTATACTTTCCACCTTTAGCCATTCCACTTGACGCTGAGGAATCACTTGAGGACGAGCCAATACCCCAGCCATCACAGGACGGTGCAGGACCTTCACAGTTTCCACAGACGACTCAGATAGTTTACCCGCCGCCTCCTACTGCAGCTCTTCCTTCTGCTACTTTTGACTTTTCTCCATGGCAGACACAGATAAATGCTATACGAACTGATCAGACACGGTATCATTTATTAGTCATGGATCAATTGAATCGTATGCAGGTTGCAGACCAGGAGGATCGAGCACTACTTCATCGCCTTGTAGAGGATGTCGCCAGGATCGATCGAGATATTCGTCAGATAGTCCGACACCACCATATTCCTCCAGATCCAGTTGATAGCACCTTTTCACCTCCACCACCAGAGTTTGATTAGCAGGGTTGTGTCTTTCACTTCTGATCTTTTGTTATGTCCTTTTGCTATTTTGATGTACGCAAACTCATCCGACTGGTTGAACACTGAGACAGTGTTTCTTTCAAGTTCGGAGGTTGCACATGCATTTCATGTTTCTTGCATCAAGATAATTATCTATTTTTCAAAATTATGAGGAAGATATCTCGTTCATCACTATTCACAGAGCTTTCCATATTTCCTTGTTCTTAATCGACGATTTCAAAAACATCTCTTTGCTTATGAAATTCTTTATCAAAAGTTTTCTTTTTTTTTCATTTATCGCCTTAGTATTGGGTTTTTGGATAAGAAGTTGGAGCTGATTCGAATTATTTTGCTTTGACGTTCTTTATCTGTTAGTCTCTTCTGAATTTTCAAAAGCAGTCTTTTTATTAAATAAATATATTGAGCGGAAAAAAAAACTTCTAAAAAGAAGTTGAATAAAATGTTTATCTCTGGCACCTTAGTGTGTTCGGGCCATTAGATCCATTGAGGATTCTTGCCTGACGACCTAAGACCAACTAGTCTGGGATCCGTCGATCGAAAACCTGTTACATGAACCACTTTGAGCAAGATGAAGGAAACACAAAAAAAAACAAAAAAAGAGAAAACAAAAAGCTCATTTAATATTTATTCAAAATTTAGACTTCTTATTTTTTTTAGTTGAGACTAATTGTTTATTGATTTAAAAAGGTCTTAGCATCATATATTCTTTGAAGCAGGAATTATTTGGAAAGAGAAGAGGTACTCTGGCGATAAATGAAAAAAAATTTAAACAATGAGAAGAGAAAAGTATTAGTATTTTGATGAAGATCATATCTTATCTTGAATCTTACTTGAGGACAAGTAAATATTCAAACTTGGGGATTGTGATGCATGCTCAATTTTGTATATTTTAACACGTTAAGAAGTTGAAAATTGAATTATCATGCATCAATTATCTTATTTTTTTTATAGAATATTATTCTTCTGATTTATTTTGTGATTTTTATGGTGTTCGCTATGCAAGAGAGGAAAACGGACCGTGTTAAGTTGACACGGGCCGTTTTTTTCATTATGTCGCGTTACCACCAACACGGACGAGGGAATTTCTATCATGCGCTGATTAAAATGGTCCGTTTTGGGTTGACACGGACCGCGTTATATAATAAAATCAACACGACCCGTGTCATGAGTGACACGGTCTTTGTTGACACCGACGGGCGACTATAAAATGACCTCCACTTCCACACCAAAGGAGAGAACATGGAAGGAAATCATCCATTTAGAGAGTCTTGCGGCTACTTTGTCTAGAGTCACATCTTAGAATTTTATTTTCTTGCTCATCTTTTGTACTCTAAATTTCGGCTTCATAATGTTTAATTCTTCAGCAATGGAGTAATGTTCCTTTGTTGGTATACGTTGTTGAACTCCACTGTTATTTTGATGAAAGATTATTTTCTGAATATGAATGTTCTATTTGAATCAAATTTATTCTTAACATATTGTATCTCTCCCCTATCTACTCTGTGAGATTTAGAGGGGTGTGGACTTAGACTTACACAGTTGAGGAATCTTTGAGATGAATCAATCACTTATGTTTTAATCCTTAAATATTTGGAGAACGATTTGGTTAAACTTTCTTCAAATATTTAATTGATAAAATAGATAGGACATCTGGTTAGAGTTCTAATTTATATTATTTCCATCAGATGTAATTTTCTTACTCGATTAACAATGGAGGAATGCTTAGTAAAACCAACAATTTCTTCTAATTGATATTTCTTTTTCTTGGATTTGTTCCTTGTTCCCTCTCTGATTATCTTCTTAATTCATTCTCTCAAAGAATTGTCATCTAGTAAGAGTGATAGATAAAAGTCCTCGTGGGATCGATATTTTTTTACTACTTGTGCGATCGGTATACTTGCCGGACTTTTCTACTCTATAAAAAAGTAGCCATCAAAGCTCTCTCTTTACAATGTCTGTGATCACACATCCGTCTCTCATCCTGCCGCTGGAAGAGAAAGAAGCAGAGGAGGGAGATGCAAAATATAGAGTAATAGGTAAAGACACTATAATATGTATCTCTGTTAGCCGTCGATGAAACAAGATAACTTCAAAAACTGCTAAAGCCAAGCTCCTATACTCTACTCCTGCACTGGATCATGAGACAGTCATTTGTTTTTTTTATTTTCAAGAAATGACACAACCACTTAGCTTCACAAAGAAGCTGAAACTGATCGCCGAGTCAAAGGACAATCTACAATCTGCATCACAGAATGCCACTAAGCACCTCAATGTTTTGCCGGGAAGAAAAGCCCTTTTCTAGGGGAGTTCTTCAAGTATTTGATTACACTTAGAGATGAATTTTGATGTGAGATTTTGGGCCGATGCATGAACTGACTCAGATGTTGAACCATAAAAGCTATATCTGGACAAGTTTGAGTCAAATATATTAATCTTCCAACCAACTTCTGGAAAGTCTCTAGTTCTTTTAACAAGGTATCATATGATGTTGAATGATTTTGAGCCATTAGTTGTTTATCAAAGTCGAAGGAAAGCTTCACAATCTATTCTAAGGGTGTATCCACTCCTTTGCATGCACTAAACACATAATCTGAAAGAAGTTCAAGAGTATATTTCCTTGGTTCAGAATAATTCCCTTGTGAGACTTTACAACTTCCATCCCTAAAAAAAACTTTGAAGGACCCAAGTCTTTAATCTTCAACACTGATTGAAGAGATGACTTATCCTGCTAAATTAACAAATATGAATTTCTAGTGATTAATATGTCATCCACATACACTAATAACAAAACAAAATCACTCTCTGAAGCTTTAGTAAACAATGTGTATTCATTATGACTTTGCAAGAAACCATCATTCAATAAAATTTTGGTAAACTTAATATTCCACTGCCTTGAGGCTTGTTTCATGCCATATAAGGATTTGATCAACTGACAAACTTTCCCTTGATTCTCCCCCTTTCTGCAAAGTCCCTTAGGAATCTCCATATATACTTCTCACAATTCAAGAATGCATTGTTAACATCAAGATGAAAAATTGTAATAGTTTTTGCAATAGGAGATAAGGTATCCTTATAATCAATCACTTCCAATTGATTATATCCCTTAGTCACAAGACCAGCTTTGTATCATTCGATCTATGCATTTGCTTTGAACTTAATTTTATACACCCACTTGTTGCTTATTGAAACTTTACCATCGGGTAATGAAACCAAGTACATTGGATTGTAGAGCTTGTAATTCTGCCTTCATTGCCTCTTCCTAGAGAGGATAAAAAATGGCTTGTTCAAAAGATACAGGCTCCCTAAGAGCTGATGATGAAGCAAGAAATGATTTACAAGAAGCAGAAAATAAGTCATAGGAAACTGCTTGCTCAATCGGATGCTGAATATAAAGGAAAAAGATAGTCTCTATGCCAAACAAGAGGTTTTCTAATACGTCGAGGTCACATTGGAGAAGCTGAGGAAGATGTAGGAGATTTGGCATTAAAAGAGTTTTCAATGGGAATATCCACCTCTAATTGAAGTGACGGATCTAATGAAGAAGGAGGATTAATTAATTGAGACAAATTCTGATGGAGTAGAAATCATATCATCACTAGGCAGCTACAAATCAGCGGAAATGAAATCATCAAAGAATAAAGGGGTTGAAGGACTATATAGAAAATCTTGTTCCTGATTTTTTTATAAAGCAAAGGAAAATTGCATCTGTGATCTACCTTGTCCTCTCCCCAATGATCGCATCTCCCCTCTCGTCTTCCCCTCCTCGCCGACACTCTATTTTTTATAAAGCAAGCAAAATTGCATCTGTGATCTACCTTGTCCTCTCCCCTATGATCGCATCTCCCCTCTCGTCTTTCCCTCCGCCGGCCGGCAGCCCCATCTTCCTCGCTCCCGCGAGCGTCGGCCAGCAGGCCCATCTTCTCCGCCCTCACGAGCGCCAGCCGGGGACCCCCAAAGGTCCCTGACTCCCGCGCGGGCTTGGATCAATGACGGCGAGGTCGGAACGACGACGCACGTGCTCGGCATCGATCTGGATTGACGACGGGGTGCAGATCTGGATTGAAATTAAAGATATCTTCGTGTTACGCAGATATTTAATAGTAACTTCCAAGTTTTTGCGACCACAACAGTCTTACTCTGAATCAGATTCATATCATTCAGAACGAGTGTGTATATAATATCCTAAAATTAAAGAGTCGACCGAATTATTTTAACCATATTCAGAATTCTCTCTTGTAGTAACATTGTATCACCGTCCCATGAACTAATAAAAGTTGCGGAACCTTATTCTTTCCTGGATTCATAATAATATTGACTAATCTCGAAAAGATCAAAAGTTTATTAAGTAGGACATCGATCTCATCTCCCACCACTGGACATGGTGGATTCCACGACCTACAAATGTTTCTTAATTTGGCGGACGGGTCATTTCATAACCTACCTATACGATCATGGTTGCGGACAGGCATGCAAGCATGTCTTTCCAATAGGAATCCTTCGGATTGCCAGCATACATCACTCTACGTGAACTTGAGCGCATTGTATAAAGCATGACCGACCGGAGCTCACAGAAGGCAGGAGATCGATCAGTCCGATTCGTAGGAGCAGTGTTGCAGTTAGCTAACAAATATTAAAAGCAAAATCAAAGAAAGAGATGGGCAAAGCTTGCATGGTGTGCCTGCTGCTCTTCGCCTTAGCCCTCGGCGGGATCCTACTCTCGAGCGGCGGACTGGTGGCCGCGGCGGACTGGTGGCCGCGGCGGACTGGTGGCCATGGCGGACTGGTGGCCGCGGCGGACCTCGCAAGCTGCAGAGGCTTCAGCGCAGTCCAAGTGTATATAGTACGTAAGGCCCGGAGCCAAACGGGTCGTGCCATTGTAACGCCCCCAAAATCGCACCTCCTGCCACGTAGACGGTCGGCTTGACTCCAGGGGCACTACACAATCTACTGCTCTACTGACCTTGACCATTCAACAAAACGGCTTACGTGGCACTAATAAAATAATAATAAACCTGATAGAAAACCTTAAATGCGGAAGAATGATCAAAATGCCATGAAGAACCTAAATGTGGAAATCCATACGTCTCATATTATATAAAAATATGCGGAAGTTCATGATGTCTTGTAATATAGAAAATGTGCGGAAGAAAAACGTGATGTCTCTGAACGATAAAGATAAGTAAACAGATATGAAATAAAGAAGCTCGAAGCGGAATATTAGTCATGTGCAGCATTCTCCAAGCTCTACGTCCTCCATCACCCCATCAGTTGACATTCTCACCTGCAAAATCCCAATGTAGGGGAATATAATACTCATGAGCGAGATCATCCAGTACCATAGCAATAGACATGAGATAAGGATTAGTGATGATAAGGAAATCAATGTATGAATCTTTAATCATATCAATACTCTGTTCTTTGCTTTACATTACTCTGCTTTACTTTACAGTACTTTGCTTTACATTACTCTGATGTACTATACAGTACTTTGTTTTACATTACTCTGTTGTACATTGCTTTACTTTACATTGCCTTGCTTTTCAATAATCTGCTTTGCTTTACTTTACATTACTCTGTTGTGAGTTGTACTACGTCTTTTACATTACTAAATTATCCTTAGAGTTGGTTGTCCTATGGAGCTCGACTTTATTAGGTTGGGATGCCAGAGGTGCCTCTCTGATTCACTGATGCCAGTAAGTCCGTAAACGGGAAAGAGGGTGGGTGTTACAGCCTCACCCCAGTTCGGAAGGTAGGGGGAAGAATTTCTACAATCCAGAAACAATTGTCGGTTACAAGACCTTGTAGGTTCGTTGTATTCTCAACTAACTACATGTCCCTCTGGCATAATACTTTAATCTTTAAAGGAAGAGGTGTGACCATAGCATCACCCTTCAATTCGAGATATCGGTGGGAGAATACTTGAAATCTCAGGAATAGTGGACATCTAAGCCAGTAGCGTCGCTGTCCCCTCAGCTAACTACCTATCGCCCATTGCTTTAACTCTGAACTTTGCTTTAACTTTAGGGGCGGCACATAGCAATCCCGCTTCTTTGTCTTTACTTTAATCATCTTTAGTTACTATGAAATCTATGGTTTGGGGTCCACTGGAAATCTATGTTTGTACAATAAGACTCAGTCAGTGTATGTGAACTGGTCAGAGTCATAATTAAGATTAGGAGTGGATCGGTCCGATTAAGTTTTGATTATTGGGTCTCTGTCGGACCGGTCGATGGATAAGGAAGAATCCGCATGTATAATTACATAGACCGGTCGACCGTTTAATTAAATCGGTTTATCGATCTTTGCGGTAAAACAGAGGCCCCGGATTTCTTCATGTATTCCGACAGCCGTCCGGCCGTCGATTGACGCCGACATCAATATATAAAAATAATAGGAAATAACTTCAGGATTATAATGAATCCTTAATTTTTTGTCTATGGGATTAAAGCGCTAAGGGTACCTTTTTCGTCGGAAATCGGGTTCGTCGGATCACCGCTCGTCGTCCGTCGATCGCCGGACATTTGCCGTCGCCTGAAAGGATTTGCCACTGTCTTGTCGCTCGCGTACGTCGGTCACCGAACGAGAGGGAGAAGAAAAAGACAAGAAGAAAGAAAAGAGAGAGAGAACGAGAGAGTGAGAGAGAGAACGAGAGAGTGGGGGAGAGAACGAGAGAGTGGGGGAGAGGGGGTGCGAGAGAGTGTGGGAGAGGGTGCCCCCCTCCCCCTACTTTTATACTCCCCCGGTTGACCTTTGGTCGGCTAGGGGAGATGAAACGAATGGTCATTTGACCGTTCGTTTCATCTTCCTTTTTTTTCATATATGCGAGGCGTCACATTATTACCTTCTAAAAAGAAAATTCGTCCTCGAATTTGGCTCAGAGTTAAGGCTTACCGAAAAGTTCAGGGAACTTCTCTCTCATTTCGGACTCTACTTCCCACGTTGCTTCTTTTCTTTGGTGATGCTTCCATGCTACCCTGACCAGTGCTACTCTCTTCTTCCCTTGTTGATGTTCTTGGTATTCCAGTATCTCCGTGAGTCGTTCCTCATACGTCAGATCCTCTTTGAAGTTTGGTTCCTCGATTTGGATCACGTTGGCGTAGTCGTGCTTGTACATTCGAAGCAGGGAGACATGAAAGACGTTGTGTACTCTTGAGTAGGCTGGAGGCAGGGCCAACCTACATGCTGAATCTCCAACCATGTCTAATATTTCAAGCGGGCCCACATACTTTGGGCTCAATTTTCCCCGTTTGCTGAAACGCATCACTCCTTTGATGGGGGAGACTTTGAGCAGAACTTGGTCACCTGTCTTGAACTTATGTTCTCGACGCTTCTTATCTGCCTAGGCCTTCTGACGATTTTGAGCAGACTTCATTTTTTTCTTTATCAATTCTACTTTATCTGTGTACTCATGTGTCTGCTTCTGTAGTTCTGCACTCAAGATCTTCCTTTCACCAACTTCGCCCCAACATGCCGGAGAGCGACACGGGCGACCATACAATACTTCAAAGGGAGACATCTCTATGCTAGCATGAAAACTATTGTTGTAGGAAAACTCTATGAGAGAAAGGTGCTTGTCCCAACTACCGTGCCAATCCAGAGCGCATGCTCTCAGCATATCCTCCAATGTCTGGAATGTTCTTTCTGATTGGCCGTCTGTCTGAGGATGAAAGGCGGTGCTGTACCGAAACCTTGTTCCAAAGGCATTTTGAAGACTCTTCCAGAACCTCGATGTGAACTTGGGATCTCTATCAGACACAATGGCTGATGAAATCCCGTGAAACCTGACAATCTCTTACACATATAAATCCATGAGGCTCTCAAGAAATTGTTTTACCTTAATGGGCAGGAAGTGAGCCGATTTAGTAAGTCGGTCCACTATAACTCAAATGACATCATGTCCTTTCTGGGTCCGAGGTAAGCCCGTGATAAAATCCATTGATATCTCTTCCCACTTCTACTGTGGGATCCCCAAACTCTTCAAGGTTCCTTGTGGTTTCTGGTGTTCCACCTTGACTTGTTGGCACACTATGCATTTGGAGACATACTCGGCTATCTCCTTCTTCATGTCTAGCCACCAGAAACTTCTCTGAACATTCTTGTACATCTTTGTACTCCCCGGGTGGATGGCAAACTCGGACTTGTGACATTCGTCTAGTACTTCTCTTCGGAGTTCAGGGTTGTTAGGTACCCACAAACGATCATGGTACCTTATGTCATCATCCGAAGAGACTTTGAAATTTGTTATTTCCATACTTGTTTTTTATCATCATACTTTGATACTCTGCGTCTTCTACTTAAGCTTCTATGATCCTTCCTATCATATCCGGCACTATTCTCTGCATCATCATTAGTGATCCATCAAACTTCACTCTCGGCGTCCATTTGAACAGTGCTTCTATAAGCTCGAACCGTCGTAGACGCATATAGGCCAAGGATCCTTCCCATTTTCCGCTGAGCGCGTCAGCCACTGAGTTTGCCTTACCAGGTTGGTAATTGATGGCAAACTCGTAATCCTTTAGAAACTTCATCCAACGCCTTTGACGTATATTCAGCTCCTTTTGTGTAAAAACGTATTTCAAGCTTTTGTGATCTGTATAGACCACAAATTCTTCTCCATATAAGTAGTGGCGTCAGAGTTTGAGGGCGAACACTACTGCTGCCAACTCGAGGTCATGCGTTGGATAATTGACCTCGTGCTTCTTCAGCTCTAGATGCGTATGCCACTACTTTTCCATGTTGCATCAATACGCATCACAATCCCGTACCACTAGCTTCACTGTACACCACGTAACCACCGTTGCCTGAAGTTAGCCGTTCCTTTAACTCTTGAAAACTTGCCTCGCACTTACGTGACCAGATGAACTTTTCTTCTTTTCTTGTAAGCTTAGTCAGCGGCAGTGCTATTCTGGAAAAGTCCTTGATAAAACGTCTGTAGTATCCAGCTAAATCGAGAAAACTCCTAATCTCGAAGACATTCTTCGGTTGGATCCAGTTGGACACTGCCTCTACTTTTGTCGGATCCACTGCAACTCCATCTTTAGAGATGATGTGTCCGAGGAACATTATATGTTCTAGCCAAAATTCGCATTTAGATAATTTAGCGTACAGCTGCTTCGCTCGCAAGATTTCCAACACTGTCCTCAGATGCTCTCTATGTTGTTCTATGCTCGACGAATAGATGAGGATATCGTCAACGAAGACAATTACGAACTTATCCAAGTGTTCGTGAAAAATTCGATTCATGAGGTCCATGAATGCTGCCGGGGCATTCGTCAACCCAAACGGCATCACCATGAACTCATAATGTTCGTATCTTGATCGAAAAGCCGTCTTTGAGATGTCTTCTTCTGCCACCCTTAACTGATGGTATCCACTCCTCAGATCGATCTTTGAGAACACCCTTGCCTTGGACAGCTGATCAAATAGGTCGTCGATGCGAGGTAGTGGGTACTTGTTCTTTATTGTGACTTTGTTCAACATTCTGTAATCGATACAAAGTCTCAATGATCCGTCCTTCTTCTTGACAAAAAAGACGGGTGCACCCCACGGTGAGACACTGGGCCTGATGAAACCTTTGTCCAATAGCTCTTGAATTTGATCCTTCAGTTCCTTCATCTCTGCTGGAGTCATGCAGTATGGGGCTTTAGAGATTGGTGCAGTTCCGGGTGTCACCTCGATACGAAAGTCTATCTCCCTTCTGGGCGGTAGACCGCTAATATCCTCAGGGAAAACATCAAAAATTCTCTCACAACTTCTATGTCCTGAGGAGTCTTCCTTGGTTCCTCTGTCTTAGTTATACTAGCCAGGTAACCTCTACATCCTTTTTGTAATAGTTTCTGTGCCTTCATAGTGGATACTATGATTTTTTGTTCCTTTTGTGCAATTCCCCTGACTATAACTTTATTTTTACTTTGTGTGCCTATGATTACTTTCTTTTGTTTGCACAGAATGGAAGCATCATGTGAGATTAATCAATCCATGCCCAAGATTATATCATTATCTCTCATGGGAATAATGATGAGATTGGCAGGATGGTTCCTTTTCTCTATCTCTATAGGTACATTGGGGAGATGCTTTGTGGTGATGAGGGTGCCCTGTGGGGTCAATATATTCATCTTCTGCTCTAAGTTTACTGCTCTTAACCCTAATGTTTTGGCACACTCTTCTGATATAAAGGAATGTAAGGCACCGGAATCGAATAACACTTTGGTAGGTAAATCAGCTATGAATAGCGTACCTCGAATGACGTCAGCGTCATTCTGGGGAGCGTCCTCTTCTAGATTAAAGAGCCTTCCCTGTACCAATTATTATTGTCCACGCCTCGGACAACTTGCTGCTATATGACCCATTCCACCGCAGTAGTAACAGGCTCCAGACTTCATTTGGCATTCCCCAGCATGGGTCCTGCCATACATGTTGCATAAAACTCGCTCTCCTTGTGCGGGTGGTGCCTGAGGGGCTCTTTGAGGCTGTTGTCGCTGCTGTTGTGCTGAGTGTCTTTGCCCCTGCTGAGGGGGTCGCTGCTGCTGTTGTTGTGACTGCTGTTGCACTGGGGGAGGAGCTTGTTGTGGAGGACGGTAAAGTTATTGTTGTTGTTGTGGAGGACGGTAGTTCTATTGAGGGGCAGAATACGGATGGTACCGGTTATCCCGTCATTGGTGTTGCCGGTTGTACCCTCGAAACTGTTGTTGATGCTGGGAGTTCTGCCCTATATTCTGCTGGGCCCTCCTCTCTCTCATGAGGTCTTGATGGTCTTTTTCGGACAGAGTTGCCAGGCTGATTGCTTCGTCCAGGGTTTTACAATTTCCTGGCCTGGTCTGGGATCTCAGTGAGGGTCTTAGTCCGTCCACAAAATGTTTCACCAGTTCCTCATCATCCAAAGCCGATTTGGAGTATTTCTTCAACCGGATGAACTTGGTTACATATTGGTCTACGGTCATAGCCCCTTACTCTAAGTGCAGAAACTCTTTCTGTTTCAAATATCTCTAGTGGGACGGAAGGTAACGCGTCTCAAATGCTTTGCGGAAGTCTCCCCATTCTACGGCTCTTACTCCCAAAAAATTGGTGGCTTTCTTTGCTTTCCACCATTCCTTGGCGTCCCTCTGGAGAGTATCACCGGCGAATAGGACTTTCTTGTGTTCAGGGACGTCGAGGATGTCAAACTTCTCCTCTAAAGTCTCGATCCACTGCTCAGCAATGTCGATTCCTCCCTCCCCATTAAACGTCGGAGGCTTCGACCTCCAAAACTCTTGTAGAGTACAAGGGATGGGGGCTCGGCGTCCCTGCTGTGGTGGCGAATTGGTCCTAGGTGGGGTAGGCGGAGGAGGATTCGATGGAGGTGGAGGAATAAAATGGTCATCCTCCTCGTTATACACTTCGTACTCGTTGAACGCTGATCCTCTTCTTTGATCGGCCATCTATAATAAGATCATGGCAAGGTTTGAGAAGGGTGTATAACCGAGGATCTTTAATAGAAATTTTAGATATAAATTGGAGACCATGTTTTACGAAAACCAAGTATTCATTTTTCATTAAACTTTTAAAAGGTAAACATATGTCTGAGGCTCACTAAGGCCTTCACATCGTGATACATCCAACACTAGTCACTACGTCTAGAACGATAGTGGCACTCATCATCAGTGTGTCCCATGTAGCATAGATCACAGCACTCCTCTGGATCGGTCTGACTAATAGGGCTCGCGTTTTTGAACTGTAGCTCCCGTGGTGGTGCAGGGGCTTCTTCTTCGTCATCGGAGGATATATAAATCGGATTGTCTATATGTCTTCCCTCCATCTTCCAGTTTCCCCCTGGGATTACTTCTTCCCATGTCCTAATGGGTGGGGAGGATAAATCAGGATCATTACTCCCAACGCTCTCCAAATTCGAATCTGAATGCTCTAGTCTTTCTGGAACCGGCTGTGGAGGAGTTGGGGGATCTAGTTGGCGTCTATAAATCCCAATTATATGACCTCCCCTACGTAAAATCACGCGACGTGGAGGCATCTATAACACAATAAACTCAATAGTATAAGTATGATTCTCATAGGAAATACACTTATTACTTACTTGAGGAGTGGAGCCGCAGATGCTTGAGAAGCTTGCACATGACTTTACTTTGAGCTGTGTAATGATAAGAACGATGAATGCTATGCATGAACCTATACTCTACTATGGTCAATGAGGGAGCCATGAACTTAGGCTCTGATACCAAACTGTAATGCCCCCAAAATCGCACTTCCTGCCACTTAGGCGGTCGGCTTGACTCCAGGGGCGCTACACTATCTACTGCTCTACTGACCTTGACCATTCAACAAAACGGCTTATGTGGCACTAATAAAATAATAATAAACCTAATAGAAAACTTTAAATGCGGAAGAAGGATCAAAATGCCATGAAGAACTTAAATGCGGAAATCCATCGCGTCTCATATTATATAAAAATATGCGGAAGTTCATGATGTCTTGTAATATAGAAAATGTGCGGAAGAAAAACGTGATGTCTCTGAACGATAAAGATAAGTAAACAGATATGAAATAAAGAAGCTCGGAGCGGAATATTAGTCATGTGCAGCATTCTCCAAACTCTACGTCCTCCATCACCCCATCAGTTGACATTCTCACCTGCAAAATCCCAATGCAGAGGAATAGAATACCCATGAGCGAGATCGTCCAGTACCATAGCAATAGACGTGAGATAAGGATTAGTGATGATAAGGAAATCAATGTATGAATCTTTAATCATATCAATACTCTGTTCTTTGCTTTACATTACTCTGCTTTACTTTACAGTACTTTGCTTTACATTACTCTGATGTACTATACAGTACTTTGCTTCACATTACTCTGTTGTATATTGATTTACTTTACATTGCCTTACTTTTCAATACTCTGCTTTACTTTACATTACTCTGTTGTGAGTTGTACTACGTCTTTTACATTACTAAATTATCCTTAGAGTTGGTTGTCCTATGCGAGTTCGACTTTATTAGGTTGGGATGCCAAAGGTGTCTCTCTGATTCACTGATGCCAGTAAGCCCGTAAACGGGAAAGAGGGTGGGTGTTACAGCTTCACCCCAGTTCGGAAGATAGAGGGAAGAATTCCTACAATCCAGGAACAGTGGTCGGTTACAAGACCTTGTAGGTTCGCTGTCTCCTCAGCTAACTATCTGTCTCTCTGGTATAATACTTTAATCTTTAAAGGAAGATGTGTGACCATAGCATCATCCTTCAATTCGAGATATCGGTGTGAGAACACCTAAAATCTCAGGAATAGTGGGCATCTAAGCCAGTAGCTTCGTTGTCCCCTCAGCTAACTACCTATCCCCCATTGCTTTAACTCTGAACTTTGCTTTAACTTTAGAGGCGGCACATAGCAATCCCACTTCTTTGTCTTTACTTTAATCATCTTTAGTTACTATGAAATCTATGATTTGGGGTCCACTGAAAATCTATGTTTGTACAATAAGACTCAGCCAGTGTAGGTGAACTGGTCAGAGTCATAATTAAGATTAGGAGTGGATCGGTCCGATTAAGTTTTGATTATTGGGTCTCTGTCGGACCGGTCGATGGATAAGGAAGAATCCGCATATATAATTACATAGACCGGTCGACCGTTTAATTAAATCGATTGATCGGTCTTTGCGGTAAAACAGAGCCCCCGGATTTCTCCATGTATTCCGGTAGCCGTCCGGCCGTCGATTGACGCCGACATCAATATATAAAAATAATAGGAAATAACTTCAGAATTATAATGAATTAACTATACGCATCAATAGATCCTTAATTCTTCGTCTATGGGATTAAAACGCTAAGGGTACCTTTTTCGTCGGAAATCGGGTTCGTCGGATCACCGCTCGTCGTCCGTCGATCGTCGGACGTTCGTCGTCGCCTGAAAGGATTTGCCTCTGTCCTGCCACTCGCGTACGTCGGTCGCCGAACAAGAGGGAGAAGAAAAAGACAAGAAGAAAGAAAGAGAGAAAGAACGAGAGAGTGGGGGAAGAGAACGAGAAAGTGGGGGAGAGGGGGTGCGAGAGAGCGTGGGAGAGGGTGGCCCCCTCCCCCCAATTTTATACTCCCTCGACCGACGGAGATGAAACGAATGGTCATTTGACCGTTCGTTTCATCTTCCTTTTTTTTCATGTATACGAGGCGTCACAGCCATCGCAGGCTTGTTGCCAGGCAATAAGAAATTCCGACATGGAATGCGAGTGCAAAAATGTCACTCCAGAGTTCGATAAGGGCATCAGCTGGCAGTTGATCGTCTCTTTGGCAAACTACTGTCAGAAGCCTCTCAAGTCCGGGTCTACTTGCGGAAGTAATTAATTTCCTTCTTGCCCAGTTAATTACACTTACTATTTTTGATATTAAAATTTGGAAAAGCCAAAAATATGGCACAAATATTTTGGAATCTAATAGGGTTTTCATATTTTTTTATTATTACAAGAGTTGATCTTTCTTTTTTTTTTTTTTGCATGCAGGCTTCGTTGTGCCGTAAGCTTCATTAGTAATTGCCGGAAGAACAAGGACAAGGACAAGATGGCTCAAGAACGATATCATAAATAAGAGTTGTGTTGTCTCTTACGTAATCGTTAAGAATAAATTGTGTGTTTGAACAAGTTATTGCTCTGAGATCAAGAAAGTCTGTTATATAGTATCTTCGAAACTTGAAAATGTTGCGAGGTCTAAAGACTGTGCTATAGATGCATAGTTTGCATCCAAGTCCTTGTAAGTTGTAACTCCCTTGTGTGCTTATAAATTTCGTGTTGACTATTGCAGGCTCGGTAATATAAAACATTTAGCATATCTGGATCATTTATTTAAAAGAAATATATAGCTCACTACTAAAGCTGGTCAGTTCCTCAAATCTATTATTTTCACTCATCATAGAGGTGGTGTAACACTCCGACTTTTTTCAAATTGAATATTAATTTTTATAATTAAAATAAATCTAAATTTTAGGATTTGTTAAAGAAAGATAAATTTTGAAAAGAAATAAAAAATAATTAGAGGGAGGATAAGAGAAGAGGAAAAGATAAGAAAGTTTGAATGAGAATAAAGGTGTTATTAGTTAAGAGGTAGGAAATTAAAGAGGATTCCTAATTAAATTAGGAATTGAAGTTATAATGAGATTAGGGATTCAAAATGTAATTTGAATCTAACTATAAGATTGAGATATAAAAGATTCCTAATGATAATTGAGATAAGAGTTTTATATCCCAAAATATCTAGAAGATAAAATAATATTATTTTATTTCAAAAATTAAATGATAAGAATAATATTTATTTATTTAATTATGAAATTTAGGAATAACTATATTTAGGAAAGATAAAATAAAGAAAAGATAATTAAAAGAGGATTAGCGATAAAGTTTGTTGAAGGATTGAATTAGGACTCCTAATGAGATTAAAATTAGTTAAGGATAAAAATATTCAAAAAAAATATTAATAAAATATTATTTTAATTCCAAAAATCAAGAGATGATATTATTAATTCATTATTTAAATCTGAAATTAATAGAAAATAAAAGATGAATTATGTATAGGAAGTATGAAAGATCCCTAACTAGATTAGCATTTGTGAGACTTTTTCTTATGAAAAGGACTTCAAAGGGTCTCCTCCAACACATCTTTCTCTCCTTCTCGACTTAAGTGTTTCCTCCATCTTTGGACTACGTTTTCTTCTCCGTGCGTGTGTGTGAGAGTTCTGTCGTGCCATCCAATCTCAAGTCTACCCTCTGTCCAAGGACGTCGGCTTCGTGGTTAGTCATGTCAGATCACGTCAAAAAATGCACACAAGTCTCGGGTTTCAAGTAGTATGAAATAATGAAGGTAAAGATTTCAAAATCACTTTTGAATACGATTTCTTAATGAAATAGTTAAGATGATGGATGAGTTAGAATTGCTATGTTCTAATAATAGTTTCATATAGCTTTTATATCAAACAAAGTACTATATCGAAAGTTATGATAAGTCAAAATCTCGGAAAAACATCATCAAAGTTCCAGCAGTTGGAACCCACTACAAAAAAACTATCGATTAGCGATGCAAAATAGCGTCTCCAATGTGAGTGACGCTAAGTCGACGCCACAAGCCTCGGTATAGCATCTCACTTGAGTCACAATAGCACGATGTTACTGGCCTCCCAATAGCGTCACATTAGCGTTTACTTAGTGTTCTACGCAATAAATGCTAATGCAGGCGCCATAGAGACACCAATTAGTCGCTATTATTGTGCGCGATGGAAATGCGCGGCAGAACTTAGCGTTGTTATAGCGTCGAAAGCGTTCGACGTGCACATAGCGTCACAAATGTTCAGACGCTATGTAGACGCTAGCTAGAAATCAATATGGGCGCCGTATATTTGCACGGTTTTGGCGACGAGGTATGCGGCGCTAGTGGCGTCACAAATAATGTGACGCTATTTAGACGCCAATGTAAAAATATATTCATGTAACACATACAACGCTTAATTGGCACTATTTGAACACTACTTTAATTAAGAAATAGATTAACTATACGCTATCGATGTATGTTATATCTATTTTGACGCAACCCCATATACTTTAATATATATTATATGTGCACCAACATATATATGTATCCCTACATAAATACTTATATATGCCTATCATATGTGTGTTCCTAAATATATATTTGTTACACACCTATATTATATAAATACTTATATATGAATACGATATATATCATATCTTAATTATACATATATTATTTTTATATTCTCATAGTTGCATACATGTGTAACACATACAACGCTTAATTGGCACTATATATATTCTTATATTATTTTTATATTATACATATGTTAATTAAGAAATAGATTAACTATATGGTATCTATATTTATATAATTATATTTTATCTATTATTATGCAACCCATATATGTTAATATATGTTATCTATACAAGCTATACTTTAATGAATAAATAAATTAAATATTATATGTGTACCTCCAACATATATATGTATTCCTATATAACTACTTATATATGCCTACATCATGGGAGTGTTCCTAAATATATATTCGTTATGTACTTATATTAGATATGTTACTTATGCATACAATATATATCATATCTTAATTATACAAATATTATTTTTATATTCTTAATCATAGAATTATGATGGATAGCACCTCCGTGGAGACCTAATAGCGTCTATCTAGCGCCACAATACAGCAGCAATGATGGTAGATGCTACGGAGGCACTATTAGCATCTCCTGGACGTCGCAAAATTGAGACGCTAATGTTATTGAGAGGCCACTGAGATGCTAGTGTGTCGCTAATTCATTTTAGCGACTCATTCGCGTCTCTATAGCGTCGCATTAGTCGACTTTTTATTACACTCACTTAATCGGACACACATTGACATATAAATACACATATATATTTATACTTATATATAACACGTATACATATACATATTATTATCACTCCTAACATACATATAATAGAAAATACAATATATAGAAAATGTATAACATAAAATTAGAATATAGAAAACCTATTAGAATAGAAAATTACATCATATAATAGAAAATTAGAATATACAAAACCTATTGGAATGTAAACTTATAATATAATATGAACAAAATAATATAAACCTTGCCACAAGAAAAATTATTTGGCACTTTAATGTGAACATAATTTTTTTTTGGCGCCAGGTTAGCATCTATGTAGCGTCGCACTATAATGTGGCGCTAAAAACTTACCTTAAATCCCAGAGCCCTTCGTTTACTTTTTACTTTTACTGTTTACCGCCCCCGACCCTCCGACCCTGACCCTTCCACTCCTCCGACCCCGACCCTGCCTTCGGCCTCCTCCTCCGATCCTGACCTTGCCCTTCGATCGCCGCCTCCTCCTCCGACCCCGACCCAACCGGCCGACCGTCGCCTCCTCCTTCGACCCCGACCTCACCCGCCGACTGCCGCCTCCTCCTCCGACCCCGACCCCGCCCACCTACCGTCGCCTCCTCCTCTAACCCCGACTGCTGCCTCCTCCTCCTCCGACCCCAACCCCCCTACTCTCTCTGTCGAATGCCGCCTCGTCCACTGCCCTCTCGGCCGCTCCTCTGCCAAATGCCACCTCATCCGCTGCCCCCTCTGT
This sequence comes from Pontederia crassipes, assembly GCA_030549335.1. Classification (NCBI taxonomy): domain Eukaryota; kingdom Viridiplantae; phylum Streptophyta; class Magnoliopsida; order Commelinales; family Pontederiaceae; genus Pontederia; species Pontederia crassipes. The sequence continues at coordinate 17,704,729 of CM060193.1, forward strand.
CAGATGCCGCCCTCCTTCACCACCCACTGTCGCTCCTCCACTCGCAGCCCTCGGCCGCTCCTCCGTCAGACACGCCCTCCTCCGCCTTCCGTTGCCCTGAGACGGATGACGCGCCGCGCTCATCCGTTGCCGCTCCTCCGCGGGACATTGCCTTCATCGGCCGAATAGCAAGTTCCTTTTTATTAATTAATTTTTGTTAACTCGAAATTGAATATGGTCACATTCCTAATTATGCCATAATTTAAATGAACGAACTTTATTGTTTATCAAATTTATGCCTCCAATTAGATGAACATCGTGACCTGAAAATAAATGAACAAATTAACTATATTATTCCAAAGTATGCATCAAATCTATATTCGATGAGATTCAACTTGAAATCAAATACTAATCAATCATTATACATTTTTTTGTCTTTTTGATCATGTTATCAATTTAGTTAACAAGAATGTGGATGAATATTATTGTTAATTAAAATGAGAACATTGAAAAAAAAGAGACTAGAATGTGATAATTCATTAATCACTAACAACGATCAAGTCTTGAGACATGTGATTTTGAACTTCATAACTTCAAAATCACATGTTTCAAGCACAAGCATTTATTGACATATGGATTAATGTTGTCCGTTACAGAAATGACAAAGTCAGATCGTAGTTGGATTCGTCATTGGAAGGATAAATGCTTGTGCTTGAAATAGAAGAATATAAGGATGGTGTTGATGAATTTATTAATTTGGAATATCAAAATGAAAGCGTTGCTTCTTCATATGGCGAAATCTTATGCCCATGCCGAAAGTGCAAATGTTATCAGTGCAAAATAATCTTATCTATTGTGTATGGTCCCCTAGGTTTCACTCAAATATGAAAATGATCGGCTTGTTGAAGGTAAAGGCATCGGTAGAAAAGTAATAGATAAGCTAAAACAACATATGATAGTGAACTAGGGAACAACAACTTTGCATACGATGGTGAGAAGAGTTTATTCACACGGTTGCTCTTCCTCAAGTAAACCTGGTTACTAATAATAACACAAGTTTGTTACTATTTTCAGTCATGGTACTCTTCTGGGTCATTTCGCTCTTCTAGACGTTTAATCCATATGAGTGAGCCATCACGACCACCAGGTATTATATTTATTGTCAGTTGCTCATTTATAGTTGCTTATAATAGTTACATTCATATATACGTTTTTAGGGAGGCGATATGGTGAGTTCATATATTATGGCTAGATGTAGGGCTGGACGCGAGCTAGGCCGAGCTAGGCTTCTACTTAAATAAGCCAAGCCTGTCGCAAAATAAAAGTATTTAAGCCTGGCCTATAGCATGTAACAAGCCATGAATATAAACTTAACCTGACTTGTTATATTAACTTTTAATGCCCGGCCTAGCTTATTAGTCTGTTAAGTCAAACATATTTTTTTATGATCTATTAGATTAAATATAATAAATCTTATTTATTAAAAAATAATAGATATAAACTAAATACAAGAGACACTACTAATATATTTCTTCTAAACATATAATAAAATAGTAATATTGAACTCAAAATTGAAGATTTAAAAGATGAAGGATGAAAATTATAGATATATAATATAATATATTAATAAATCTTGGCCTGATAAGCTATAAGGATATGCCAACTATTAAAAGGCTAAGCCTCTTTAAGAAAATAGACTTTATTTAATATTTCAGCCTGGCTTATTTTGATAATAGGTCGAGCCGAGCTAGGCCAAAAATAGGCCGAGCCACGAGTTGCTCACGAACGGTTCGGCTCATTTCCAGCCCTAGCTAGATGCGAAAAAAACACAATAATTTAAGGAAGGTCTAAGGAAATAACCCTTTAAAATTATATGACACGATTATTCAACTTTCTAAAATTTCAGTTAGTGTCATCATTAAAAACTTAAAATAATAATAATAAACAATATAATAAAAATATTGTTATTAAAATAAAATAAAAAAATTAAAGGCACTTAGATTGATCTAGCATGATTTGAGCATGACCTAGTTAGTCGGACGTCCAATCTTTTTTTGTGCATTAAATATATAATATTATAATAATTTATACTATTAAATTATGTAAATAAAAAATTAGACATATTACATTTTTTCCTCTAAAATTTGGACTAATAAAATTTTGATTATTAGATATATAATAAAAGTATTTTTTTAAAAAATAATTATAATATATGGTTAAATATTTAAATATATAAAAAATATTGTGGTTACAATTTGGCTTAGCACCCCGCCAGTAATGTTACAAAGTGAACTTGAGTGCTCATATTGGAAATACCCTTTGGATGATCAATTTTATACTAAGAGTTTTTAAATTTTATTTTAATACTTTTCATTTTTCTCTCATTTATTTCTTTTTTATTAAAAAAATAAAAAGATCTGGTTAAATCGGGATTGCCAATTCAACTTGATTTTTCCATTTTTTTAGTTCATATCACTTTTTAGCAAATCCAAGTTCATGTAATTGAACCATTTCGATCGGCCAGTCCAATCAAATTTTCAAAACATTGTCAAAAGCCGTGAAGGTCGAGAATCCTCATTGTATTCGTGAAATTTTTTGGGAGAAAAAATTATCCAGATATCAGGAAGAACATAGGACCAGTTTTTAAAATTAATATCGAATTATTTAAATTTGGTAATAGTTTACTTTTTAAAAAAAAACTTATTATATGTGATTTTAGTGTTGTATAATCAAATATTCTGTTACATTATTTTTAGTTAATTATATTTGAATAATTTAACATATACATATATTTATTATTTCAATAATATTTTATAGAAATTATTTTACTAAGTTCTATTTCTGATCGAGGATCAGGAACGGGGACAAGAAAAGATGGCCGAAGAGGATTGGGTGAGCTTAACCAAGGTCTCCCAATGCAATTTTTTTCTCATGTTTTAATTCCGTTTGTGTTTTTTGAAAAAAGAATAATTTGTTATACAATTTTTGCGTAAACTAAAGTTATCAATTAAACCATCTAAGAACCAACTTGTACAGTATTTTGATTAATCTTTTGTTGATACTTGTTACCTTTAATTTGGTCAGGTCATCCTGGAGTAGCTACTATATAAACTTGTGTTTTCTATTTAAATAAGCATACTAATGCGGGCACAAAGTAAAAGTAGAGTGAAATAGAGACGAAGAAAACCAAAGAACAACGTAATTATTTTAAATGTTATTTTAATCTTTATTCTTAATAGCCTTCTATTTGTTTTTTGTTCTAGCCCTTTTCAAAATTTATTATTCATGTCATTTATTCAATTTCAAAAATAAACAATTAATTAATATTATTATATCTAATTTTTTAATTAAAAATAATAAATTATTATTGTTTTAATATTGTATTTTTTACTTAAAACTCTTAGATTGAGTTCAGCGGTTCTTTATATCGTAAATTTATGTTTATATTCAAATTTAAATTCCAATTTCCTATTTTTAATTTAAGTCTCTATTTCTGTTGCAATAAATACCGACTATTTTCTTCCTTTTTCTATCTCTTACATAACTAAACTTCTTTTTTCTTTCAAACTTTAATTATCACTTTTAAATATTTAATTTTCAGATTTATTTAAATAAATAAATATTTTTTTAATTGGTTGAAATTTGGGGATATTATAGTACGTCCGCCCAATCCATTAATTGACAACTTTTTCCATCGATCATGCGCCAGCTCTTTCCAACAAAGACTGATGCAAAATATATTGGAGAAATGTTTTGAACCAACATGAACAACCTACTCATTAAATGAATTTTGTCTTGTTTTTTCCAAAGCTCCGAGCATGTGAGTAGCCATGGACCATCTGCTGCTGCATCATGTATTCAATGTTCACTTGATCTACCAAAGCTCCAAACAGTGGAGGAAACACTGGAAGCTCAGTGTTCAATTTCCATTATTTCTTGTGTCTCCACTATATGTATAGTAAAGAAATCTTGATCCTTCACCTAAACATAGCAAATTAAGAACGGAACCATCTGAGATTAACTGATCTGTCTTGATCATATGGGCGAGCTGGGACCGGTGCCGGTTGGCTTGTCTCTTGATCAGCCTCCTGAACCTTGGCAAAACGCCCTTTGATCCTTGGCCTCATCTCTGCGTAGGCCTTCCTCGATGCATATCGTATTTGTTTATCATACCTCCTTTTGTTCCTCTTCTCCTTGTACCTCCTCACTTTGATCTCCCTCTCCATCATGGGGTCACTTTGGCCTGCAGAATCAGCTGTGGGATGCTTGGAGCAACTCTCCTTGTTGCTTTTCCCACTTGAAGGATCCGTCATTGTGCTGCTAGAGAATGACATCTGCGTATCAGATAATAGAATTAAGACCAATCAAGGTGATCAGAAACAAAGATAAACTCAAAGATTAAAATTCTCTTGATTGATATGACGAAAAGGGAATATTCTTATTCACTGGTAAAAAAAAAGTTCATCAGCAATATAATTTCAGTGTGGAAGAAAAACGAGTACATCAAAAGAAATCCTAATTGTTATATATAAAGATCTATGCCAGGTGAATCAATGGCAAAGATGAAACAGTTAATTTATCTTGATCTTTGGGAAAAACCACATGAAAAAACAAATAGATATTCTTTCTTCTCGTTAATCTGCATGCATAACTTGGATGGAAATTTTAACATTGTACAGGAAAGATTTAATGATCCTAGTATTTAGTAGTTTATTTGTCTTAATAATATGTAGTTCAAGGCGAGCGTTAAAGATAAATATCTTCCAACACAATCATCTTGGGATTTATTTTTATGATGAGCTATACATATAATCTTATTGAAGTTCAACCTGCGTTAAACCAATCAAATGTTAACATAGTTTATATTTTTTATCGTCATTTTTCCTTTATATATATTTATATCTACTGTAACCAAGAAAAAGAAGTTTCTAGCTAGTAAAATTTCAGAATTAATATCATCTGCAGGTGTTGCTGAACAATTATTATAGGCTGGTAGGTGCACGGACCCATCGCTATAATAGAGATGTTAGGCAACCTGATGTATGTTGCCGTTGATACGTTTCCACGACAGCGAGACAAGCAGTTCTAAAGGTTTGCAATTTCTAAATACAACACTACACAGTACACGGCCTAATTAGAAGAAAGAGCTTAAAAATCAAATCTGTGTTTTGGATACATATAATTGTTATACTTTTCACAAGAAAATAGAGAATCAAGAAAAGAAAAAAAAACTTAGGCGATCAATACACCTACAGTTTCTCAAACTGCAATATGTCATTGGTAAAATCCATACAGATATACAATATTGGATTGAAGAAATCAAGAAAAGGCGTCTAAAAAGTAAAAAAAGGATAATAAAAAGACAGAAAAGCAGCCACAAAAGAAAAAAGCCACGAAAACTTCCAAGTCTCAAGCAAGGAGATCTCACATACAAATTATTCCAGAGAAGCATGCATCAAAGAAAATTCTCATATTTCGACCCCCAAACAAATTAAGAAAGCTCTTGATGGCATGATATAAATCGCTGGCATCACATATACAACAAAATACAATATATTTTCGGTTTGTTGGAGTACGATTCGAAAAAAAAATGGCAACAAATTTATGTTAATTTACCCTTTGATAAGATATAAACCTTAGTACACGAAATGAACACGAGGACAGGAGATCAGAATAGGCTGTGGCAAGTTCAGGTCTCCAACTAAACGCATATGGCAGCCTAAATCTATGAGCTTGTCCCTGACCAAATTGAACCTACACGAGACCCATACTAAGAGAGCACATAGCGAAGCACTCACGATGGTCGAGCTCGACGCCGCCACAGGTGAGGAATCCAAAAAGGTCGGCGCGGCATGCTGAGCCTGCTGATCAGGAGCATCGTCGTTCAAGCAAACTTCAAATGTCAGTCCTCGTCCTTGGTGGTCGCGACCTGCTGCTTCATGGCTCAAGCTGTCGAGAAGCTGGAAACCCGCCGGAGGCGGCGGCGGCGGCGGCGGCTGCACCGGATTTCCATACCTGGGATCGTGGAACGCCGCCCAAGGATCCGTGTCATCGTGCCCGAAGAAGCGGAACTCGTGCAGCTCCTCGCGTCCCCGGGGGACGCCGACCCCGTGCTCCGGAAATATAGGAATCGCGCGGTTGAGGTCAGTGAAGTGGGGGCATGCGCCGCTGCAAGTGCCGCGGCACCCGTCGCATAGGGCGAACGAGGACATGGGAAGCAGTCATGTGGTGGGCAGCAATGGTGAGAATGAAGGAAGGAAGGAAGGGGAGTGAGTGGACCGTTCGGACGTGTGGTGCGAGGGGAGTTAAGCGAATGTGTGGTGCGACTGCGCGGGATATTTAATGCAAGGGAGTGGCCAATGAGGAGAGAGGAATAGATTTGAGAGATCCACAAGCTTTTCAAACGTGGACGATTCCTTGCCATCTTTCATCTCGCCATTGGCTGGGAGTTCATTTATTGTTTATTTTTCGATAAGGGAAATCCATTTATTGGTGTTTTCGATTCCAGAGTCTAGAATGATTAGTAATCGATTTTCTTCAGTAATTAGAAGAAAAATTAAAGTTTAGCTTTAAATGGGAAATTTATTATCCATTTTGGTCATTATTCATTAACCAAATGTCTCTTAGTTATACTTGGAATATTTCGTCCCACCAACTAAATGAGCTACACTTTTCCCTACCAAAAAAAAGAAGTCAAGATAAAAAGTAATTTAAAGAATAAATGGAAGTAAACGAGACGTTGAAATATCCCAATTCCCACTTTGCATGCACGAGATGCATAAGCACTTGGTTTAATGGCTATGCTAATACATATATAATTTTCAGACTAATTTTGATAGCTCAAACTAACCTATAATGTAATTATCGAACTACTGTGATATTTTATACTCTGAATTTTTTTTCCATGGTAATATGTGTCAACATGTCACGTACACCCAGGAACTTATTCCCTAGCCAAACTTATTCATGTTCGTTGGTTCATGTCTTCCATGTCGGCATTTGCCTTATAAATGTGTGGCTATCCGTGACTCGGGGTCATGAAAAGTTGGGGTTTGCGCCGGAAGGAATTCTGGTTCTCCTTTCCCGATTAAAATCGATTGTGCCATCACCATTCACCTCTAGGAATCCATCAAATGGATCAAGTGGACAGTAAGGTTGGCCTTAGCATAATTTATTAATGGAACTGGGATCAACGGATGTTACCGATCTTAAAATCGATTTAATCAGGATTTAATTGATCAAGTTGACTCATGTGTGACCCATGTCGCAAATAATTCAAAACAATTTTTAGAATATATACAACAACAACAAAGCTTTATCCCACTATGTGGGGTCGGCTACATATTTTATAGCCGGTTCCAAACTCGGATAAAGGAGGAGTGTTGTGTTAGGCTTCGACAGTCAGCGTAAAACCCTGTCGAATCTCATGAACATGGATCAACGAATATAATTTTTAGAATTATATATAATTGAACTAAGAGAGAAATTAATTTAGATCATATCATTTTTAGGTATGAAAAAAGTCCGATATTTTTTCGATGAGTTTTTTAAACTAGAAAAAACCATCTTAGAAAAATCAACTGAATGTTTTTTCCTAGACATTACTTTAGTATAAGAATGACAATATTCCTCGCCCTTGCGAGGTGCCGTAGGAAATCCCCGATCGGGGTTCCGAACTCGGGAAATTTTTTTCCCGTGGGGTCGGGGATGGAGGAAATTATCCCCGAACCCTCTTTCAAGCGGGGGAAGTTGTCCCTGTCCCGCGGGGTCCCGAATCCATACACCTTAAAGAACAAGTAAGTGTATAAGAATAGCTCCACATTGATAGTAGTAGTAAAGTGAAAGTAAATAGACTAATACAAATGAATAAGGTGACTAATGGGCTATTACGAATGTTTATGGAGAAAGTTCATATTTAAATATTTTTTAAATTTATAATGATAATTTTATCAAATTATCTCTTAGTAAAAAAATTAATAAAAAATTTTGGCTGAACCAAAAAATGCGGTTCAACTCAATTTTTTTCGAGTTTGACCGATTTTGAACGGTTTGATTTGATTTAATCCGGTCCAACTGTTGTCCGGCTTTTGGGGTTAGGGTGACGGCAGCAGTCCTCGTTTGAGGAGGGCAGCGGTTGCTAGAAGAAGGTCGCGAGGGTTCGGAGTCCTCGCGCGGGGATCTGGACGGAAGATAAAATTTCCTTCAGACCGAGGATTCTGATCGGAGGTGGGGGCCAGTCAACGGGGTTGGAGCGGGGGAGTGTCGCCCGCCCCAAACAGGGTCGGATGCTACTCCTACTTTAGTTTAATAATGTTTTAAAAATAGGTCATAATTTATAATTTATATAAATACAAAAAATTAATATAAATAATAGTATCAAAACTTTAAAGATATCAAATAAGAATTCACGGTGTGATAGAAGAATATTAACTTTTCAGCAAAATATTGTATAATAAAAAATAACAACTTATGAATCAATAATATAAATAAAAAATGCAATAATTGAACCCTAGTGATATTTTGGATAGGCCCTATTTTGAGTGAACTTTTTTGTACTTAAAAATCACCCTAAAATGTGTCCAGATTATTTTTTATTTTTTTAGATCATTTTTTTGAATCAAGTAAGTTTGTGGGAATGGTAAAAAAAATTATGGCTCTACTTTGAACAAATTAATTAGAAATTAATATATATTCATCCTTTTTGTTTTCTTTCCAATAAAATTTCACCAACATTTAAGACATTGCACTACAAAAAATTATGGTTCAGCGAATTTGTCAGCGCAAATTCTTTGAAAACCATGGCAAATGATAATTTTGTGATAATTTTTTAGGACTTCTAAACACTTGAAATTATTTGATGGAAATATTTTTCCGATGAATTATTAAATTTTTTATTATTTTATATGAATTTTATCAGTGCAATTTTTTATGGCCCCTCATGTGCCCCAATGTTACAGCAGATGACTTCCTTTGCAATTTGAGAAAGACCTATTTTCCCTTCTCAATTTGAAACGAAATCCTTTCCTCTAGATCAATCAAAGAAGTGCTTTTCGTGGAATAGTCAGGCGAAAAAACAACATGGGGTTTAAGTTATTCGTGCAACCGATGTATCCTCTCACCAATATGTTTTTTTATTGTGTTTAATTATTAAAACTTGGATTAGAACTTGTTCAAGTTCTAATTAATTCGGCAAAACATCAAATCAGAAAAAAAAAAATTTGAACCAGTTCTTCATATAGCAAGAACTTACTCTAGTAATTTTTTTACTTATAGGTCTAAAAGAAGGTGGACTTATTTTTAAACTTATATATATAATATTAATTAGTTTAATAATATATATATATATATAATATGGTATAGTATAATAGTTTCTTTTAAAATCATTATTAACTAAATGAAATAATGGAAAATATGTAAAATTTTCATTATTAATTTAATGGAAAAATTATATATAATCTAATTTATATTATATTAAGTATTATTTACGTAAATTATACATAATTTAATTTATAAAATTATTTATTAATGCATTATCCTTCAGTTTATAAAAAATTATTTAATCAAATATTAAATAATTATTTATTATATTTTAATTAGTATTATAGTTTAAAAATCATTATTAATTAATGTTTACTGTTAATATTATTTATTAAACTATTTTTACATTAGATTAAATAATAATCCATTATAATATTTTTAATATAATGTTTTCTATATTATAAAAAATTATTTATTTGATTCTTAATTTTTATCCAAACATTGATTAGAATTTATCCATCTAATTAATTTTTTAATTCTCCATCATTACATATTTCATCCAAATATTTTACTTCTGAAGAACTAATAAGAATTTAAATTTTTACCATCCAAACATAGCATTTTAATTTTTTACATTTGGTTGCTTCTGTGCCACGAAAACCATTCACTTGGACAAAAGCCTTGTTTTTGTCTTGCTGCTTCTTCCATACAGCTCCACAAGCCACAAGGTGATTTCTTGTTCTATTTGATGACCAAATAGAACCATAGAAAGAGAAAATTTGCCTCAATAGTAACTAAAACCGCACCAAAATTCTATTTGCCCTGAAGAAAGTCTTGTTTCTATTAAGATGAACAAAAGTTTGAAGAAATGCTAATTTCACTTTTTTAGAAAAGTATAAACAATTTCCTTTTCCTACTTTCTAGCATCTCAGATTAAAAAAAAAGAATTTGCATTAACTATTTTCTTATTTGTACCCAACAACCCAAACAAAAATTGTAAATTACTTCCACAAAATTTATTTTCTACATAATATATTCATCTTTTTACTATAAGATTATTTTACCCAAAAATTGCGAGCATAATTTTTCAAGTTGCTAATGCCTAGGAAAATGAATCAACTGGTACATAGAAATCCTCTCGCATATCTCTGAACAGGTCTGATGTGATTGATCCTTCCACACCTTGGATCCAACGTATATAAACAAGGCATCCACAACCAAGGAAAAAATAATTAACAAAACTGCAGCAACTTCTCAAAACTAGGAAGAGTAGGAAGTTTAAGAAGTTGCATTAATTCATAGGCAATCGACTTCCAAAGGTAAACGAGGAAATAACCAATGAATCAAACCCTTCAAGCTAGATTTCATATAGACTAAAATGCAAAAATTTTGAGAAGTAATGAAGCATGATATAGGAAGTCCTAAGCTCTGTTGAATATACTCCAAGCCACCAAATACAAAAACGGATGGAAAGCTTTATGTGATCCTCCCAGTGATCTTTCCTTCCACATAATCCTTAAACATGTGTGTGATGCATCCAAGTTTGTATCACAGAGCTTGCATCTCTAAAGTGGCATGCTGGGGCTGTTGATCTCCAGATTCAGAGACACCTGAACCACGATTCTCATTCATGCTCATTTCCTGCACAGAAGGTGGGTTAACAACTGTCATTGGCATCGCAACATTGTCTGTGAGGCGTCCCTTCATTTCTCTGTGTTCTTGACAGATAGCACACCAATGCATACAACAGTGAACCATGCAGGGGTCACATGGGGAATTCTGCGCAATAGGAAAATTAATAGAAGAAAAAACATGTCAACAAGCACAACAGACCTTATTCTGAACCATAGAAATTTGCAGGAAGAGAAAAACGAATTATCCAGGCCATTGTGCTCATTTGCTTAGAAAGCTATCAATCTAGACACAGTTGATGCATTTAGACTACAGAGAGTTATCCAGTGTAAGGTGATTAGTGGCTAGTGCATGAGATCATGTTCTCGTGTTCACATATTTAGCACCAGAAAAATGTGTTATCGTTCAATTACAGAAGGAGGTCAACCTATTAACACTGAACATCAGAATGTTGAGAATACGGACTGTATCTGAAGTCAGCTGATATGTAGTTTGACAGATTATGCTCATAAAAGACCTAACCACTGGTAATCGACAGTGTCCTTGAAAGATATTAAGAACATGAGAGCCTGACCTTTAATAGGGGTATGAAGAATAAACAGAAAGTTGTATGGTTGCTACAAAACTTCTGTTTAGTCACCAAATTCCGAGAAGGACCAATAATACAAATTTGAGATATGATGCAAGGATGAAAATTCATGATAGAGTGCTAGTTTATATGCAAGGTAAATTTGAGGACCATGTCCCATGGAAGAAACCATATTGTCAATTTGATCATAAATATGAGGTGTGTGTGTAATAACATAGTACGGTATAAAAAAAAAAGCATTTCGAATTCAAGGAATTTGCAGTACCACCAATATATGCAAAGCTAACCTAATATAACTGCAGTCAAGCTTAATCAACAAATTTTCTTGTTTATAAGCCGACAAATCAATATAGAAATTCACCTGTTTGATTTGCTGAAAATTAATGCTGTATGTGTCCCAGTCAACAATGACCTTGGGAAAGATCCAAAATGTACAAGTAGTACTTCTGATACTTCTTATGCAGTAAAATAGATAACCCACCTTAAGATGATATTTCTTCTGCAGTGACTGACGGAAAATGCCAGTATAGACGCCACACATCCACCAAGTAAACACTAATGCTTCTCCAATTAAAAATGATGTCCTTGGGTCAATACCATGGAATACAGCTGTAGCAGCAGCAAGTGCAATTCCACCTTCAATACAAATACCATGGCATATACAAGGACCAGTCCAAGGTGTATCTTCTCTAAACCTCTCTACATTGCGACCAAATAAGACACAAGGGCAGAACAGCCCAGTCCAACCTATCATCAGAAGTTGACAGTGAGGATTTGAATATTGTACAGCATCATGCATTCAATCAATTCAGTAGTCGGATATTATTAGGTATAAACAAGTAAAAAATAGTTAAACAAACCAATGGAGGGCACAAATTGGAATCATCATGAAATTCTCTTCAGAAATTTAGTTTTAGACTTACAGGTGTGTCTTACATTGTTTGCACATTCACAATTTGCTCATAAATCATGCCAAGGTTTTTAAGCTCACAATTAACAAAACTAGTGGAAGTTCTGATAGATAAATTTTCTTCTCACCACAGCTCCAAAACCAGAACATTACAGCATAAGTCGAATTGAGAAAACTGCATAATCCCATACATTTGTACCCTTGTCCTTGGAATAGACATGGTTCCCAGTTTTGCTGTTTAAAACAGCAACCTCACAAGTCATAATATACATTATCAGAGGACCCTTATACCTAATTGGCAGTCTAATTTCTAGTTAGATTTGAAATGTTTCTGTTATTTAGTTCCTTGCAAAGTGCAAAATGACAATAAATACTATTTTCCTATCTAATGCTCTGAATTGAAATTAAAAGATACATTTAAGATTGAACAATTTAAAAAAGAATCTGAACTGTCATTTTCCCTTAATTTTATCATAAAGAATCCCAAAGAAACCAAGCCACCAACAAATTTCATAGGTAGCAATGAATTTATTCTTCGACTAACTACACTTATAGCTTCCTTTGACTTTCTGAGATGAATCGTTTTACAGTGGCCAGATATGACAACATAAATGGCATTAACAATAACAAACGATGGAAAATTAAAGTTAATGAGTCCATAGCAATTATTATTTTGGAAATAATGATCTGTACCAGCATATCACATCAGCAAGCTACTGAAAATATATGATTGCAATTTGACAAATAATAACATTTTGCTACAACTTCTAAAAGACTATTAGCTGATATATTTTTATGAAGTTTCTGGAAATAAATTAAAAGGAAAACTACAGAACTTTTTGTAATTTATCATTTCAATTTCTATCATTTACTTTAAAATATCATTTTCTGTTAGAGATGAATGCGGATGTAGAAAACTTTGATCTTCACCTCGTGTATCTCTGATCAATCATTAGATCTACTAGAGTCATGAATCATATCAACTTAAGTACAAACAGATTGGACTTTTCAATCAAAGATAGATGTTGAAATACTTGGATGTCCACATTCCCACTGTTACCTTTGTTATGCACAAACCAAAAGAAAATATGCACTACAAGTTTCATGGTTCAATAATCTGACATATCAAAGTCCGACTTATCTAAATACATTTTCTATATTTTTTAAGAAAGGGTATTTTTCCTATTTATGTACCACTAAACAGATTAGTGGTGTTAACTTGATCCAATACATCAGTTCTCAATTTAAAAGAAAATTAAGAGAAGAAAAATAAGCAAAGGAAACAGAATGGGAATGATACAATCTTATTCAAGTTATGGATAGCATACTTTTAGGAAATGTCCATCATGCATCTCATACAAATTGTGCATTACCATAGTAAATAATTTCCAAGCCAGAAGTACTTATTCTAGATATTCTCTTAGGCCGCGTTTGGTTTGGGAACCAAACTGGAACCGCGGCCTGGTTCCAGTTTAGTTCCCCAAACACAATCCGCTGAAACTGCGGTTCCAGTGGAACAAAAAACTGGATCCAGTAGCACTGTAGCTAGAATCCCTTTTTTTTGCTCGACGCGATGTTTTTCTTTTGGTTTTTCTCTTTTCTTTTTCTTTTCTCTCTCACATTTCTCTTATATAATAAATTATTTAATAAATATAAAATAATTTAATAAAGGATTATATAATATTATTTATTACTTATTATTTCATTAATATAATTAATTTTAAAAATTATTTTTTATATTTAAATAATAATTTTTTTAACATAATTTTTCCATAAAAAAATTTATTTGATAATTTTATTTTTGTTAATAATAAAATTATACTTTATATTTACAATAATCATTTTTAATTCAAAACCCAACAGTTGATTCCACTCTATCCAAATAAATCTCGAACTAATCTATCAATTCAACCATGCACATCGACTTAAGAGGAACTATGGTTCCGTCTTCAAATGCAGGCTTATTAGTGTATTCAAGGATAACCATGTCACTAAACTACTTTACTGGATGTGAGAGACTAGAACCTGTCTGTTCCAACACCCAAAACTAGTTAAATTAATAAAACATGTTTTTTAACCCACTAGTCATTTTGAAGAATCTTCTGCAAAACAAGGAATATGCATTACTCGTTCAATTCTACTGCACATTTCACGAAGGGTTTAGCTAATCATCGTCGTGCTGACAGCAAAAGTGTAACACACACAGTTCATTTGAAATTACTGGACAAATCATAACATCTTCTGTAACACAAACAATACGACAGACAAGATCTTACAGCTCTCGGTGTCCTCGGCACATCCACAAATCCCAGTGGTCCAAGGCTCGTCCGCCGGCAGCTCGTAGCTCTCCGGAAGAGCTTGCCCGCATTCCATGCATCTGCGAACGTCCAGCTGCAACAAGCAAAATCAATTACTGTACAGAAGACGCGTGCCCCAAAATCCAAAGAATAACATAAAGATCCGGTTACTTCACCAAATCAAAGAAAAAAGCATCTGAACCCAGAGCCACATCCAAAGCCCGGATGCGATCGCTACGAGATCTAGGGTTTCGACACGAACCTGAGGGACATGGACGGGCTGGTTGAGCTCCCCGGGGCGGATCTCCTCCAGCGGCGCGTCCTGGTCCTTGGTCAGCTTTACGTACCTCGAACTGACCGTCTCCTCCGACATGATTCCGGATCCTACCAAATTTCAAAGAGTGATGGGCAAAAAAAGGCGAGACCGGGCGATCAGATAGAGATGGACGGAGGGAAGCCGTCCGAGACGACGAAATGGCTGCCAATTCCTCTCCTCCCCAAATCGCAAGACCTCCTCGTTTGAAGGCGTGAGACGTGAAGTATTTATAACTGGAAGTCGTCGTGGAACCGCCATCGCCATTGTAGTTGACTCTTGTGGATCCGACTCGCTTGCACCTGCTAGGAGTCGAACCTTCCATAGACTTTTGGGCTGATATCACACTAAAGGTAGAATCCGAACATGTGATTTTTTTTTAATTTTAATAGTAGTGCGTTGCGTATATGCATACATTTATTATAGAATAATTTCACAGTATACAAAAAAAATCACAGTATACATTTTTTTCGATCATATTTTAATTGATGTACCTACAAAATACTTTGTTGATGTACCTACGAAATATTTTCCTGATAGTACAAGTTAAATTGGATTTTTTTCAATCAACGGGAAGACGAAATTTTTGCAGCTTAACCCGAGCACAAAGTTGGGAAATGAAGAAGGAAAACAAATAAAATTTGGATAATCTAGGAAAACACTAGTGATGTTGGGATTTGATTGTTAGGATGTTTGTATTGAGGTGAAAAAAATAATGAAATGGAAATCCTTTTATACTGATAATCTCAGTCTAAAAAATAGTTGTGTATATTATCTTATTTACTTGTTGTAATGGATAGATAATTAGAATTAGAATTTAGAAGAGAATCCAAATTATTTATGAAGCCATAAATCGTATTGTTCAGGAGTATCTTTCACTTAATGATAAAGTCAGTTTTTTTTTCATATTTGATCTTTTCAATCTTACATAGGGCAATATAAAAAACATATAATAGTGACAATAACAATATTATTATTATTATTATTATTATTATTATTATTATTATTATTATTATTATTATTATTATTATTATTATTATTATTATTATAAACCACCCTTAAATGACTAAACTATCGTAATTTTCAACATCTAATATCAAACTACCAACTTATTTTTTTTACTCTCTAAACTATCGTGATTTTTCCAATTTGATTCTTTCATCAGCTTCTGTCAATATTTATGTTATCTTTGATTTTTTTTCATTTATGAAAAGTTAAAAATACCCCTCTGACATCAATTAAAATAAATAACCCCGCTTTCTCTGGCGTGTGTCGAGCCCTCTTTCCCTACGCACGTCGGCGCAGGAAACAGGGAGGGAGAGCCCCCGCCCCCCTCCCCCCCCCCCCCCCCTCCCCCCCCCTCTCTCTTCACCTCCCTCTACGACCTTCATCCGACGAAGATTGAGAAGGGGGCTGACCCCCACCCCTTTCCCTACGCACGCCGGCACAAGGGAAGTGGGAGAGAGGGGGAATGTGCCCCCCTACGACCTTCGCCGAAAGCCACAGAGGGGGCTCTCACGAAAAGAGAGGGGGTCTGGTCCGACACCCCCCCCCCCCCCCCCTTCCCTATCATCAATGTGTGCACCCCTCTCTACGACCTTCATTCGACAAAGGTCGAGAGAGGGGCCGACCCCCACCCCTTTCCCTGCACAAGTGTAGGGAAAGAGGGAGGGAGGGGGAAGGCGGCAAAGGTCTTAGAAGGGGGCTCTCTTTTCATGTGCTGGCATGTGCAAGGAGAGAGAGGAGGGCTCTCTTTCCATCTGTTGGCATGCGCAGGGAGAGAGAGGGAGGTCTCAGGCGGCCCCCCACCCTCCCTTTTTTCCAGCCAACTCCCCTGTCCCTCTTTCTATGTGCCGATGTGCACAAGGAAAGAGGGGCTCTCTTTCCCTTGTGCATGCTGGAGCAAGGAAAGAGAGAGAGGGGGTCGCCTGCATCAATGTGCGCAGGGAAAGGAGGCTCGACACACGCAGGCAAGAGGGGGTTTTCCTTAATTGATATTGGAGGAGTATTTTTTATTTTTCACAAATAAAAAAATTTGAAGATGACAAAAGTCGATGGAAGAATCAAATTATAAAAAAACGTGATAGTTTAGGGACCAAAAAAGTCATAGTATGGAATTAGATGTGGAAAATTATGATAGTTTAGGGATGGTTTATAAAAATAACTCTTATTATTATAATTATGCTATTGTTGTTGTTGTTATTATTATTATTAATTATTTATATCATATTATTCTTATTATTTGTACTATGACTAATAATAATATATTTATTATGAATATTTATAACTATAATTAGTATGAATATTATATTTATTATTCGTATACTATTATCATAATTTAAAAAATGCATTCATTATTTGTAAATATATTATTCTATATCAAGACATTAAGAGGTGGAGGATTTATGTTTAACCAAAAAGACATATTTTACAAAAATACATTGTGGAAGCACAAAACCAATTCAATAAACTTAAATCAAACACAATAATGCTCAAATTACATGAACATAAAGCAAAGTGTAAGAATGCAAACACAAAGAAGGTTCTTAAGAGGTAAGGCGCGCCCTCTTATCATTTATGAACTAAAATCTATTACAATATCACAAGAATACTCATCTTGTCTCTCTTATATTTGGAATTTCACACAAGAATAAGAGATAAAGAAATGAAAGATTTACAAATATATGGCACAAATAGACTTCACAAGTGTTTCTCCAATTTTCTTCGTAAGTCTTAATCATTCCTTCACCTTTGGAATCCCTTTTTATAACATTCTTAATTTCATTTGGCCATTTGGAGTCGTTTATCACTTTTGGACGAAATATGATCTTTTATAGTGTATCTTGTGCGTTCACTGATCGACCTTTCTGCTTATCAGCTGATGCTTCTCATAATTGTTGAGAAAATATGATCGATAATGGGTTTTGGGTACTAATCAATCACACTTTTTCATCCATTGGTCGATCGATCACTCGAATAGTTGAACTATCGATCGATCGTTGCTTTAACTTCGTCTGGCAACGCCGATGTCACCAATCGGTTGGTCTATCTTCAAATATTGATTGATTTTTGTGTTTTCCATGTTCACTAGTCGACGATCAGATGAACCATCGTGCACTATTTTTCGCAAGGTTATCCGAATGAGATGATTTTTAATTGTTGAAAAGCTAACAAGATTATATATAACTTTTATATTTACATATTAGTTCAGATATGAGAAACATATTCAAATATTAATTTCAACTTAATTACATAAAATAATTTATTCCTATTTAATTTTTTTGACACTTTAAATGTAAATCTAATTAATTGAAATTTGTATTATCACATTTTAATTAATTAGGGCATAAAAATTTTGTTGGATCTAATGCATTAACTTTATTATTTTATGATTTGAGATTGCAAGCAACCAAATTGTATAAACTCATAAATTTGACATTACTAATTAAGAATATTTTAGTAAAATATGGATATTTTTTACAATTATTTTTTAAGGAAAAATGGATAGCAAATTTTGAGACTCCTTCCGATGGTTCATTCCACTTGATTACGAGCTCATTTTATAGGCGCATGTACAACCATGGAGTCTGCCTCTTCCGCGCCCACGTCGTCCGCATTGTCCGACCATTGTGCGAACAATGTGTTCCACTCGACGAATGCTTCTCACGTTCGTCGAGCTGATGACCATGGCGGTCATCTATAACATCTTTCACTTGACCAACATGATCATGCAGTTTCAACATTTACATTATTCATGTAATGTTACTACAATTTCAATACTTCCACTATTCGTGAGGTACTAGTTTGGAGATATATATATATATATATATATATATTTGACTCATGTATTCCTAAGTCTCATTAAACCAACATGTTTAATTAACGTTTTAGCTGCAATTCATTTTATCAAGGAATCAGCCAACATATCATTGGTAGGCATATAGGTCACAAACAATCACTTCTTTCTTTTTCACTATATCTTGAATATAATGATATTCTATCTCAATGTGTTTTCCTTTGGAACTGTTAGCTCCACTATTTATCAAGCTTATAGCTGCTTGATTATCACAGTACATTTAAAGTGGTCTAGTGACCAAATTGAGCTTTAGTTCCAAGAGAAAACGTCTAAGCCAGACTCCACGAGTGGCTTTTATAGTTCAAGCAATATATTCAGCTTCCTGTGTGTGTCTTGCCACACATCCTTGTTTCTTACTTCCCCAAGAAACGGCCGCTCCACCTAATAAAAATAAGTGACCTGATGTGAACTTTCGATCATTTACGTCACCTCCGAAATCCTCATCCGAATATCCTATAGTTTCCAATGTATCAGCTTGGTATGTCAATCTCAATTATACCGTGCCTTTTAGATATCGTAGAATCCTCTTAATGGCCTCCTAATGTGCCTTTCCCGGATTACTTTAAAATCTGCTAATCAAGCTTACTACATAAGCTAAATCAGGTCATGTACAAAGCATTGCATACATTAAGCTATCCACCGCTTGTGCATAGGGTTCCTCTAAGGATTTTTGGCCCACACTAATTTTTACTAAGTCTTTTTCCAATTACAAGTGGTGTAGACGCGAGACTACAATTTTGCATCCCGAACTTTCTCAGTATTTTATTAATATATTGTTCTTGACTTAAACTCAATAGTCTTGAGTTTCTATCTCGAATAATTTGAATGTCCAGTACATAGGATGCATCTCCCATGTCTATCATTTCAAATTGTTTGCTCAATTTATCTTTTACTTCAATGAGCATCGTGACATCATTACCAGCGAGCAAGATATCATCTACGTATAGTGATAATATCATAAAATTGCTCCCACTTTTCTTGATGTACACACAATGATCCAATTTGTTCGCTTTAAAATCAAATTGAACTACCGTCTCATGAAATTTTAAATACCATTGTCTAGACAATTGTTTTAAGACATACAATGACTTTTTCAGTTTATACACCTTATCCTTCTGACATTCAACCTGAAAACCTTTAGGTTGACACATGCATATAACTTGTGTTAAGTCACCATTTAAAAACATTGTCTTAACATCCATTTGGAATAACTCCAAATTCATATACGCAACTATCGCTAAGATCGTCCTAATCGAGACAAATTTAGCTACTGGAGAATATGTTTCCTGAAAATCAATTTCGGCTTGTTGAGTGTAACCCTTGGCAACTAATCTAGCTTTGTGGTTATCAAGAGAACCATAAGCCCGATACTTTCTCTTGAATACACACTTGCACCCTATGGATTGTCTACCTTCCGATAAGTCACATAGTGTCCATACTCCGTTCCGATCGATTGAGTCCAATTCACTTTTCATAGAGGCTGACCATGATTCTGACTCATTAGAAGCCATTGCTTCTTTATAAGTAATAAGATCTGTACTGACATCTATGTCAACATCAATAGAGTAACACGAAGCCTCACACTCGTACAAAATATAATCATCCAAATGTGCGGGTTTCGTCCGTGGTCTCTTATTACCAATTATACTCATGGATAGTGTGGGTTCCTCCACTTCATCCAAAGGTATAGTATTCTGTGTAGCATCAACTCCCACTATTGGAAAATTTAGTGTGTGTTCAGAGTTGACTCCACCATCTCCCAGAGACATCAAAGGATCATCATCTTCTTGGATGCATTGTTTTTCATTTTCTAGAAAAGTAGCATCTCGACTCTCTGTTAGACCTCTATCTAGGTGGAAGAATCTATACCCTTTGAAATTTTGACTATATCCAATAAATCTGCATGTTTCCATCCTAAAGTCTAGTTTGTCCCTCAACTGACTAGGAAATTAATACATGCGCTTTACATCTCCATTTTCGGAGATGGCCCAAATTGGGCTTCCTGCCATTCCATAACTCGCATGGCGTCAAATCTACATACTTTGTGGGAATTCTATTTTGTATATAACTCGCGGTCAACACTGCTTCTCCCTAAAATTCTTTAGATAGACCCGAGTGGGACAACATATATCTTATTACATTCATTAATGTCCTATTATTTCTTTCCGCCGCTCCATTTTGTTGTGGCATATATGGCATCATAGTTTGCCTACATATGCCTTCTGCAATGCAGTAACTTTTAAATTTCTGGGAGTTATATTCTCCCCCTCTATCTGTCCTTAAACACTTAATTAGTCTTCCCAATCTTTTTTCTACATCTGTTTTATAACTCTTGAAAGTTTTAAAAGCTTCAGCTTTTCTTTCTAAGAGATAAACATAACAATATTTGGAATATTCATCAATGAATGTAGTGAAATATTCCTTACTTTTGTATGTAGGAATACTCAATGGTTCATAAATATCAGAATGAACTAATCCTAACAATTTCGTCGACCTTGTCCCAGTTGGAAAGGGCGTTCGAGTCATCTTACCGGTCAAGAAATGCTCACATGGCCTTGTTCTTATACCAGATATGTTAGGCAATAAGTTCAATTTGATTATTTGATCCATTTTAGAATTTCTTAGGTGTCAAAGTCTCTCATGCCAGATATCAAAATCAGACACATAACACAGAGTGTACTCGGAAGGACCATTCATTAATTCATTGTTATTTACAGTCCGATAGAATAAGTCGTGTCCAGGTACATATTTTCTCATGGCATAAAACTTTTTATTTTTGCCAATTGTCACACGACCATTATAGAATCTAACTTCTAAATTATTCTACAGCAGGTTCGGGACAGAGATTAAGTTCCGTCGAATTCCTGACGCGTACAAAACTTCTTGAAGTATCATGAACCTATCTCCAACGTCAAGTTTGTACTTTCCAACACCTTCAACGTCCAAGTAGGTGTTATTTCCCATGTAAATTATCTGTTCCCCTTTTGCAGTTCTTTGAATTCAGACCTTCTTTTGTCTTAGCAATGTGACGGGTTGCTCTAGAATCAATCCACCATCCTTCTATATCTGTCGTTGCATCATTGCACTCAACGACACCAAGGAATGATGCCTTGCTTGAACTTGCTCCTTTGCTCTACTATCCACTACGTTGTGGACCCTTAGTTTGACTATATTCAGATGTCGTAGAACAACTAGATCTAAAATGACCAAATTTTTGTTGGAGTTGGTGAATACTTCAGGGCTCCGTGTTTCTCACACCGGGGTTCGTCCACGTGAGCTTAGAGAAATTTGAGTATTACCCAATTAACAGTATTGCTAGCGTACGAACGAAAATGGGGGGTTCGGGGGGCTCCGCCCCCCGACGGCTAGACGGGTTTTGGGCTTTTGTCTAGCCGGCCCGTGTGGTTCGGATTAGGTTTTTTCTCTGTTTGTTTGAGTTTTAAACCGGTGTGGAGAGGCTATTAATAGCCTAATTTCTGATGTAATCTGAGTTGTGGCTGTAAACCTAAACGATATAGTGTAACCTCTTTGCAGGACGTAGCCCTCATCTCAAGGGTGAACCTGGGTAAATTCGTGTGTCTCCTCTATTTTTCTGCAATCTCTCTGCGATCTTCTCTCCTTGTTCTCGAATTTTCCCATCAATTTTTCACAACTATAACAAGCTCCATGTTGAGTCTTCTTACCTTTAGGCTTGAATTGTCTTTTATTCGGGCCAAGATTCTTTTTGTGATGAATAGCATGAACTTCATCCTCTTGCCCTTCTTCATTTTTCTTGGCATAAAAAATTTCTATTTTCTTCTTTCCTTTAGCCATGTCTTGTTCAACTGCCAAGATGAAAGGTAATTGTGCCACTTGCTTGATAAACTCATTCACACGAACAATAGTCACAGTCATATCAAATGTAGATGGCAAACTATTCAGAACTGTTGTTATCTGTAGGGGTTCAGGTAAGGGGCATCCTGCAGTTTTTAAGTCTTTGGCCATCACTATCATTTGATTAACGTGATCTGATACATTATCATCTACTTTCATTTTACAAGTAGTGTATCTATCCAATATGAGCATTAAGTTCATATTTCTTCTGGACGTGTACTTGTCCTTTAAAGCATTTCAAAGTTCTTGTGCACTTTTATGTGTTTCAAAAACTCTAATGAGATTATCCTCCATATACATCAATATAAAGGTTGTTGCTTTTTCATTATTCAGCTTCCATTGTTCCATAGTCCTTCTATGAACTAACTTTTGTAGCATCTTCTGAAAGCGTTAGGGTAGCATTATCAATATATTTTTGCAAATTATTATGAACTAGCCCATATCGAATTTTTTCACATATCATAATTGGCACCATTAAAACGTGTCAACTTTGCTAGTTCAGCAGCAACATATTTCGACATAGTTCTTTTTATCTAAAATGTCAAACATATATACTTATTGTTCAAACAATAAATTTGAAATTTTAAAAAAAACATTTTTAAATTCATTTATATTTGAAATTTGAAAATTAGGTATTGAATTTAAGTTTTTTTTAAAAAAAAAACTTAGAATTGAAATTTCAAGGAAAAACTAAAAAAATGTTTTTTAAATGAAAATTTTAGAATTTTAAAAATTGAAAATTCTGAATTTAAATTATAAAAAGTTGAGTATTAAAATTCGAAACTTTCGAATTTAAAAAATTGATTTTTGAAAAAAAAATAATTTTGAAAAACTTCTTCGACTTAAAATTTTGAAATAAACTAATATTTAAATTTCAGAAAAATTTCGAATATTATTATTATTATTATTTAAAATGAAATTCAGAAATTTAAATTTTTAGAAAAAAATTCGAATTTAAATTTAAAAAAATTGTAAAATTCGGAAATTTAGATTGTAAATATTTTTTTAATAAAAATATTTCGAAAAAAATATTATTTAGTAAAATCCAACAATTCTAGTTAACAACTAGTTTAGAGAGTTTACAATAATTATCTAATAACAACAAGCTGTAATTCATAATTGCATATAGATAATTAGGTTGCATTTGGTTGGAAACAAAATGCGAGAACATTGCGTTTTGTTCCCAAACGCAATATGTGACGAGAACTTTAAAAATAAAATGACATTCACGAGCATAGGAACTAAATTAAGAAATATAAAATAAGGTTATAATCTTATGATGTGATTATAATCGAGAGAGTGCAGCAAAAGAAGATAAAAAGTATTAGTGTGGATGAAATTCGAGCACGAAAAGAGGGTAGAATGTAAAACTTGAGAAAAATAAAAAGGAATATAAATGATTGTTTTTAAATCATAGTGGATGATGACCTCACAATCCACTAATAAACCTCTCACCCAATAATCTATCAGCTTTTCCACTAACCCAAACCCACTTTAGAGCATTATAAAAGTCCCCCCCCCCCCCCCCCCCCCCACAACACCTGCAAGAGAGTTCCTAATCTCCATAATACAGCAGAGGAAAAGAGAAGAAGATCATAGTGGTTACTGCTAATCAAGGTGGAAAGGAGGAGAGGAAATAACAATGGAGAAGAATGATAAAGGCAAAAGAAGAGGATGCAATGAAAGGAATGAAGCTAGGGAAAAAGGTATGTAAGGGGATACCAATTCCTCTCATCTTGAACCTTATTTGATTCAGATGATTGATTGATGATCACATTATTGTTCTGCACTTAAGGGATCATGAACTTATGGTGATAAGCATAAGTTTCTAATAATAGTAGTGAAAACAAGAATCTGTCCAGATTCTGTGGTCTCTATTTGAATAAGTTTTTTAACAGGTTATACATGTTTAAAATGACATATAATATATGAATAGAAAGATGATGAAGTCTAGTTTCTGTAGGAACAAGAATTATGTTAATCTAACTTGTGTAGACAAAGTTATGACCCAATAAGTAGCTCCTAGTCATGCTGATCCAAGATGTTAGATTGATGCATCGACAAGATATGGAAGTCTACTTTTGATAGGAACTGGAATCATCTCAATCTGAGATGTATTATTGGAGTTATGATTCAAAGATTGAACCACTGTCAAACTGCTTCGAAATGTGTTTCAGCTGCCTTGTTAATTGCTTATAAAATTGTAAACATCATCTTTGCTGAAATTTATTATGGATATAGATGATTAAGATAGCTTTGAAATGGACTTAGAATCATCCTATTTGGATCAGTGTGGAGAAAGATATGGTTCTTTCTTCACACTACTGTCAAACCATTTAAATATAGCAAGATTGATGCAAATTTGGGATTTTCTGAGAACATATCGTATGGAGATAAATTCTGAGAAATTTATCTCTAAGACCTACTATTGTCTACTTTCAAATAAAATTGAAATGAATGGAATATCACTTCTGTAAGTGAAGATATAATTTGAGAACTTCCAACATGTAGAATCTGTCCAAAGTTATGATCTAGTGCTTTGGATAGTGCTAATCACATGATTGATAGTTATTGTTATAAATTATAACTGAGTTCTAAAGGAGGGATCATTAGTGTTTTATCTTAAATTATTCATGATACATAAATACATGCTTTGCTATTGTTTTAGAATTGATATTATGTTCCATTGAAGCCTAGAATCTTTACATACCAGGAATTGATTATTGAACCATGTTTTGGGTCCTGATTGAGAGTCTATTATGATTTTGTAATGTGTGGCACATTGATTGATGTATTGAAAATCGAAAATATAGTGAAAAACACATAGGGTCACATTGCCGGTATGGACCGGTCGACCGTTGATGATGACGGGTCGATTGGTGCACATGTCGTGATTGTGTCGGTCGATTTTGTATATAAAATCGATCGACCGGTGTCAATGTCATGCTCGTGTCGATCGAAGTTTGACACAAGATCGGTCGACCGCTGGTTATGGTCGGTCGATCGCTCTAGTGCATTGATAGATTGTTTATCATTTTTAATCGATCTGATTGATAACTTAGATGCTTCCAAAATGCATGCTAAGTCCTAAATAGAAATTATTAAAGTATTGATGTATTGATTGATTGAATAAATTTGTCGGAGGAACGTAACTGATGAGTCTGTCCTATTGGGAGGTAGATGCTTCCATATTGATTGATCGGTCCTACGGGACACCCATTGTTTTGGAAACTTATTTGGGGAATGGACAAATTCCTCGTGGTCTAGCTAACCATACATTGTTTGACTAAGGCAAGATTCAAACCTTCGACCTATTGTTAAAGGCTCACATATTGATTGATAATTGATTGAATTGAAAATTGGAGTTATCTCTTGATGAGGAATAAGAGTGGCTATTTGAGGACCATATTATGGAAGTCTTGGTGTAAGCTATCAAGTGATAACAAATAAGATAATAATCTTAATTAAGCATGAACACTATTGGACCTTGTGTCATATTGGGCACAGAGATGCCATATTAATTGAATGGTTCATGCATAATATTGGTGAGCCTAAAGATTGAATTATTGAAAATGAATTTAGGTCAAAGAAATGCCTAGTTATTGGATTGTATTGTATTGTTATTGAATAATCTTTTAATCCTAAAGATTTAATTATTGAAAATGTATCTAGGTCAAAGAAATGCCTAGTTATTGGATTGTATTGTATTGTTTTTGAATAATTTTTATTGTCAAAGATTGAATAATTGAAATGAATCTAGGTTAAAGAAACACCTAGATATTGAATTAGATTGTATAAATAATGAATAATGTTTATTGATATCATTTTATTGATTTATGTCATTCTAGAGTAATGACTCACATAGCAACATATTGAATTATTATTGAAAGTGATAGATCATTTCTCTTTATGGTTATTATCGCATATAGACATTGCTATTGCATTCACATGTTTATGATTAATAAGCGCATTTATGGATGACATTAATTGTCATGACTTACATACTGGGCGTAAGCTTATGTGATGGATTTTCCCTGCGCGTATCCTGCAAGCGAACGTGATTGAAGGTGCTAATTAAGTAAATGACCATGACCGATGCACACGACGAATGATGCTTGCATATGTCCATGGTTAAGTAAAAGTTAAGTTTTGTAATCATTTGATTTATCGTTCAAATTATTAGTCTTTTGCTGCGTTATATCATGTACTAACCATTGTTGTCTATTTATGTTCATAGGTGACTTCGAAAGAAGAAAGTTTTTTTGATCCCGCGACAACTCCAGGAGACGTGCTCCCCGGGGGCGTGACAGTTTGAAAGTTCTTGCCGAAAGCAAGAACATTTGATTTTTTTTCAGCTTCATGTCATTTCAGCCGCAATGCTTGACTTTGTTTTTTAAAATTTCGTCTATTTTTTAATTATTTTATAATGTATGTATATATAATTTAGAATATATTAATACATGATTAGGGATATTATAAAATAATTTATTAAATGTTATTAATTAAAATTTATAAAATAATTAGTTCTAATAATTAATAAAAATTTTATTAATTAAACTATTCAATTATTTTTAAAAAACTATATTATATTTGGATCTTAAAATATACGTAAATTG
The DNA here is from genome assembly GCA_030549335.1 of Pontederia crassipes. Taxonomy (NCBI): domain Eukaryota; kingdom Viridiplantae; phylum Streptophyta; class Magnoliopsida; order Commelinales; family Pontederiaceae; genus Pontederia; species Pontederia crassipes. Next base: position 17,732,052 of record CM060193.1, read on the forward strand.
TAATATTAATAATATTTAAAAGATTTAATCAAAGTAAATAAAAAATATTAATAATATAATAATTTACGTAAATTATAATATTAATAATATATTCTTATTTACTATAATTTTATACCTCATAAAATAATAAATTATATTCTTAGTTTTCATTTTTATCCAAACACTCATTAAAACTTATCCATCACATCAACTTTTTAAATCATCATCGTTACACTTTTTCATCCAAACATCAACTCAAACTTTTCTATCAAATCAATTAATTCTCGAGAACTAACATTCTCTCCAAATTCTCCTACCAAACGCAGCCTCAAAGAATAGAGTTGTAGTTCTAATTCATGAACAATAAGGAAGCTAAAAGAGTTGATGCAATAAACTGATAAAAGCAATAACTATTAAGATTTGAATTCATCAGTATATCTATAATTTAGTTTTAACAATTTAATCAAATCAAGATATTACAAAAAAAAAATTCAGAACCAACATGTAAGAAATATTCAATGTCAAGAAATTAATACCAATTCTACGGACAACACTAAATATTTATGGGCTTTAATTGATCATAAGAGAGGCCCAGAAAGCAATGAGTTAAAAAATAGTTTGGATAATTTGGAGCAATTCCTACGGCATGTAAAAAAAATTTACGGCATGTGAAATTTTTTTGAAGAAATTCCTATCCTTTCAAAAAAAATTACACATACATGTACTTATAAAATAAAGTTATTATAGACAATTAATAAGAATTGTTCGGATGATAGATCAATTATATAGACTGAAGGTTTGGATATTTATAACAAAATTAATCTACGGCTCAGATTGAATATGAAAAGAAAGAACTTTTGTCCTCGCGTTATGAAAACAAATCAACGGCTCAACAGAAGCGCTACAATAAAAACTACTATTTTTCTTCTTCCTCGGGCAATCGAGTATATCTTTCACCGAAAGAATATCAGGGGACGCTGCAATTGCTGGTCGGAGTGCGTTACAAACGGAATTGAACGCTGGAGAAGGTTCGCAGCCTGTGTGAAAGGGCTCCAGCAGCGCCAATTTTGAATCTCCTGCAGCAGAGAGTCGCGACCGTAGCAGTTTTACGAGATCAGGGGAGAACCAGTTCGCCAGCTGAGATTTTCTCGTTATCGAAATTGATCGTCGTCGAAGGTTCGTTGGAGAGGAAGAATGGTTTTGGTGATGTCGCTTGGGGTTCTTGCACAACAGGAAAACGTCCACCGTTTCCGGAAGTCGCCGATCCCAGCTCTGATACCAGTGAAGGAAATTTGGATAGCAAATTTTGAGACTCCCTCCTATGGTTCATTCCACTCGATTACGAGTTCATTTTATAGACGCATGTACAACCATGGAGTCCACCTCTTCCACGCCCACGTCATCCGACCATTGTGCGAACAATGTGTTCCACTCGACGAACGCTTCTCACGCTCGTCGAGCTGATGACCATGGCGGTCATCTATAATAATTTTTACATGAAAACTTAATTATCCAAATGATTAATTAGATTACTTGTACATAATAAAAATAATAATGTACATTATTAATAATTTAATTAGTGATACTCTTTACGTGGTTAGAAAATGCCAAATAACAATTCATTAAACGCCATCAGAGGGGAGGGCGAAGGAAAAGAAAAGAAGTTCATTGAGGGATAGAATTATTTCTTCAATCTAAACTTGGATTATATTAACCGAAATGCATCTTTCTCATTCTATTATTCATTTCAATGCACACTAAAAAAAATGTTGTGTGTCGATTACTTGAAAAAAAAATCTAAATTGTATAAACATTGTGTTATGTATCGATTACTTGAAAAAATGTGTAACACAATCCTATCCTAACACTAATACGATCGTAAAAGTATGATTGTGCTCATCTTGCCCCGTTGTGTGTCAAAAAAAAAATGTTTCTTCACATGACGTGTCGCAACATGAATGCAACCACCATCTAGCACGTTTCGATCGCAGACATAGGTTTTTTTTTTCCAAATTATGATGGGTTTAGTTGTGACAAATAGCTAAAAGTATCCCTTTTAGGCCTAAAGCGAAAAATAATAATACAAAAAATATTTAAATTTTTTCTTTCACCTTTTTTAAGTATATTACCAGTAATTAAACTTCACAATAAATCTTTGGACAATAATATATTAAGAATGCTAGAGAAAATTAGAAATAAAATTAGAATACGTAATATGAATATTTACTTTTCTATATTCAAACAGATAAGAAATCAATTAGGAGAAATAAAATAAGATTTGCCACAAAATTAGTTTGAATATCGTTGATCACCAAAATAAAAAAAGAATATAACAAGAAGATAGGAAATTATTATTGAATTAATTAGATTTAAAAGTATGAATGATCAAAGGTGAGGAAAATAACATTCATAGAAAGCACTTAATTTATTATCAATAATTTAACATTATTAGATAATATGAAATCTTAAATTATGAGGATAAAAGGACCCTGCTTTTATTCTATACTAGTATACTCCCCCGCACACGGTGAAAAAATAATATACAATGATCTAATAATTTATTAAATATATAAAATTAACATAGTTATAGCTGTTAATCAATAATTGGTTATTTAATAAAAAAAAACTATAAAATCACTTATAAATTAAAATATTTTTGTTAAAAAATTACGTAACACAAAATATAAAAAGCTTTAACAACGAAAAATATTATTGATTACATTTCATATCAATCTTGAGTTTTTTTATTTTGATTAGATCTAGATAGTAAGGTTGCAGCAAACCTTCTGATACATAGGTCATCATCTAAGAAAAATGATCTATTAATCATCTATTTAATTTTATTGTTTATATTTTATTTAAACTTAATTGCATTTTCACATATATTTTTTTAATAGATAATATTCTTTTAGAGATTATATTTCTTTACTTAGTTCTGTTGCATGCTTCTGAACTATCTGTTCCTTCATTTTTTTTTATCATTACTTAGTAATGTGATACAAAAATCTGATAAATATTGACTGTATTTTTAGCTATGCATTTATAAAAGTCAATGTAAATTATATTTTCCAAAATAATAATGTTGAACTTATATCAGATGTATATATTAATAGATTTATCTTGTAAGACAAAAATTTATATTTCAACTTTAGTAAGATAATAATTTATAAGTAGAGTGTTATCTTAAAATATTTTAGTAGTTATAAACAGACTCCTATATAACAACTAAAATTTTATTATATACCTTTCATTGACTTAAAATAAAAGATTATTATATTTCTTTAAATGACTCAATAAGTTTCTGATTGGCAGTTAAAATAAAATTTTAATCAACTGTGACACATGATAGCTTTCCCCTTTGCCAAGTATTACTCCCTCCCTCCTAGATTACTCTATTAACTTTAATAGAGGGTAACACATATTTTATTTAAGATATATACCTATTCTTCAAATGCATAATTCTATGTAAGAATTTAACTTGGTCATTATTGTTTTAAGTTACTATTATTTCATAAACAATTCCAACTTTTCCCAAATATTATTTGAAATTTTTATAATATTTTTTTACAATATCATTTTTTATTTTTTCGATATATACACATGTATATGTATAACTTTGAACAATATTTTCTAGTTATCTAATTTTATTTGTGAATAATATCTTATCCTATCCAAGTAACAATCTTGCTAGTGCATCTTTATTTTTATATTTTCTATATTAATATGTATTTGGTAGAATGTGATGTCATCAATGTTATTAAAATCGGACCAGATCGATCGGTTCAACCGCGAATCGATCGGTAATCCAGTTTGATTTGATATCAAAATTATTTTTTATATTGAATCGGTCAAAACCGATTGAACAGGGTCGGTCAAACCGGTTCAATTCAAGTTTTGAAAAAAAAATTAAAAAATAATAAAAATAGGAAAGTTAAAACAAAAAGGAAAAGAACATAAGAAAGGTAAAAAAATGAGGGAATATGATTTGTATAAAATTAAATAGGAATTAAAATAATAAAGGTAAGTATTCAAAATTGATTAACATTAAAATAAAAAATTATTAAAGGGCATAACTAAAAGAAATAAAAAAGAAAGTGTTAAAGAAAAAAAAAGAATAATTTAGGATAAAATTTATTAATATAGCATCTATCATTAATAAATAATATATACTAAATTAATAATAATCTATTTATATTTATATGTTAATATTATTATTCATCACTATTAAAATTTTTAATAAACAAAATTATGTTATATTACTTTTAAATATTTTTAATAGGTTATTAGTACAATATTCAGATATTATATCATATAACTTATATTATATCCTTATAATTATTATAAATAATATTATTAATAAAATTTGATTCAATCTGATTGGACCGGTCCAATCGTGATTCAGTAAAAAATCCGGCCCAATGATAAGTCCGGCCCAATGATGTGATAGTTAAGTTTCTTTTTCTTGTAGATTATCTTTTTATATGCCAAATATTATAATTTTTGTGGTCCTTTCGGACTATGAATTTGCAGGCTAACACATAACTAATGCATAGATGTGTTACACGCCAGGGATTCAACATTTCTAAATTTAAATGACTATTAACTTATAACTATAGACTCAAAATAACAAAATTTCTTTATAGAAAATGTCATATGATATGGCTTTCTAAAAGTAGGACAAACAGTAATACGTAATTTCTAAATATTCTGATCATGAAATTGTATGGTCATAAAAAGGCCATTCATATTCAAAAATTTTGTTAGAACATGCCATCCAGAAATACATTTTAGTGCCATAAGATAAAATTTCTTAATTTAGTTTTGACAAAAAAAGTAAGAAGCGGATTTAAATTGAAAGGTAGCATGCAAAGATGAACATAGCACCCAATCTAATTGGTGCAAGTAAAAATTAATTATTAATTAAACCATCATATAATAACACCAAGATAAAATCAATTATAAATATCTGAGTTGTTAAAATGTAAAATATAAAATTAGTATTCATTTAGATCTTCGACTTAGTAGTCAATTAACGAAGTAAGATTGTGATAATTTACAATCTAGAAAAAATAATAGTTAGATAATTCAGATATAATAATTATTATAACTTGATTTCAAATTATAATCATGAGAAATGTGATAGAGGTAGAGAGGTCAAATATCTACAAATTTAAAGATGATCGTCTCTGTAACTTGTTTATTTAAAAAATATAAGAATTAAATATAGAATATATTAAAGAAATTTCTTTCCTTTTGTCATATTTTTTTCCATAAAGTAAATCAATAAAAATAGAAAATTAATTTATTATTTAACATTGTTTAATATTTGATGCTTAATAATAAACTGTGTTAACAAAAATCTGATTCCTTTCCCTTCCTTCCACATATGTATTTTAGGCCATTTTTTTTCATTTTGGCACTATAAAAAGAAAGGCAAATAATTAAATAAAAGTTGTCTCCTGATTGTTAGCAATGCAGGCATTCCACTCCTATGCTATGTGCGCCCCACATGGATATATATACATGGACTACACAATAAATGTTTTAAAATTAAGGCAATCTAATTATATAAAAATTCCATAAAACTTGTAAAAAAAACAGAACAATAGTAAAGGAAAAGAATAAGCTTAAAAGTTTTTGTATATGCAGAGTAACGATATTCTGAGAAGAAAAAACTACTATTAAATATTTATATAACAATGCTTATTGCTTAAAGAAAAATAAAAAAATTATTGAAAAGAAAAGTTGAAACAGATGTGAATTATTAAAAAAAATAAAATATACTATTGCAATGGAGTTCAAGACTCCATTTCAACTTTTCTCAAATAATTACATATTAATAATGTTTTCCTACAAAGGTGAATATGATTCAATAGACTAATGATATCATAATTCAAAATTAAGGGTTCTTAATTTTTATTATGGTCTCGTTTTTTTTTTTTGAAAAAAAATAGATTATCATATATAAAAGATGGATGTAAATCAAAATGTGTGAGCTTTTCATGTATATAAAACCCTCTCGAGCGAGCCATACCATATCACCAAGATAAATTAAATAAGTAGGAATCTATATATTATTAAAAAATTTACTGACTATAATCTTGCAATGGTATGCAAATCTGACTATTCTTTCAGATTAATTTGTCAAATAACTATATTATGAAATAATAACTTTTTATTTATGCCATATAAAACAATGCAATATGAATATACATGGGTAGAATTATTAGTATAAAATAAATATCATTTACTTTCGGTGATGTTATCACATAAATAACAAAAAGTAACCAATATTGATTATGATATAATTAAGTTTTATTTAGTAAGTAGTGATAAAGCCTATTTATCCCTACAAATAAGTGATCCGGGTAAAGTTCTATTTCGCTACCAAATACATATTAAAAAAGAAAATAACAATGCAATATGAAGGTACATGAATATAATTATTAATATAAAATATAATTTACTTTCGATGATTTTATCACATAGATAAAAAAGCAATACCTTTTCTGATGACATAACTATGTTTTTATTTAATAACTATATGATTAATCCTATTTATCATCACAATAACTGATCCACGTAATCTCAATAAGATATAGAAATTCATGAATATAAATAACGTCAGGTTGTGGAAAAATTTCTTTTGCAACGTTATTTATAGTGAATGGTGTGGTTAGTTTCAATAAACCATCTATACATAACCGTCCAATTATTTATTCTTCACCGCTACTAATAAACGAATATTTGATTACTAAATAACTAATAGTTTTTTAGTAACCATATTTTTTTACTAGTAACGCTCATACCATCTTAATGAATCAAGATAAAAGATGATTACCGTACATGACATATAATATACATAGTATCTGCATAGATATAAAAATATATAGTTATTATAACCGTACGGATATATAATAAATTTTTGTGAGTGTTATATATATATATATATCATATTTTATATTAATAACTGATATACTTTAATTTATAATTAATATTTTTTAAGAACACTTATCACCACATGTTTACTTTATTGTTTTTAATATAGTATATAGAGTATAGATATTAAAAAAACGTTTAGTTATTAAAATGTATTTTTTAAAAAATTTGTTTCCGTAATAATCTTACTTTTTTATACATAAATCAGAAATGAGAGATGAAAATTAATTTATATGCACTTTCTTCTTTCCATAATTAATTTCCGTCAAATCAACATATGTATTTCACATCACAAGCATATGCATAACGAAGGCAAAAGGTAAAACTGTAAAAGTATGACGATGAACGGTAACGTAAAAGCAGTGTTAACTTCCTTATCTATCTATATATTCACTGAAGTCGGTCCACATGACTACATGAGCTTTCAGTGAGAGATTGTTTCCTTTTAATGTGTTTTTGTAAAGGCTGCGGATTAAAACATGGCATGGGAGTGCAAAATATGTCGGCATCAAGAATATTATGTACGTAATATTGTGTTTGTATTGAAGTAAAAGATACAATATAATACCATGATAATAAATAATTGTAATTATATTAATTAAATTTTAAAATATATAATTTTTTATGCATTTTTATAGTATATATAATAAACTATTAACTGTTAAAACAAGTCAATTAACTATTATTTTATGATTTTGTATGCTATTATTTTTCGTGAAGCACTTACCTAAATGTTCAATAATAGATAAATAATTATCGCAATTACATTTATGGTTAAGAAAAAATGTGATTATAAAAGAAATTATGAATTATGCTTATTCTTATGTTATTTCGGAATAATTTTATGGATTATATAAGATGCTTTCGCATATTTTTTTAGAAAATGGAAATGTTGACCCATTAACTTAATCTAATGAGTGTTTGGCCATAATTCTAGTTAAGGTGAATCTTGTGCGTAATTCTCATCATGCATTTTTTGCTCAATTATCCTACGTCTCGGATAATTTGCTCCACTTCGAGCTTTTCTATAACTTAATCACGGCATAATTTGCTCAATTTCCCTTTTGCATATTCCGATTGCATAAATTTGCTCCATTTCAATCTTTTCCACAGTACCTTCGCGGTTCCTCTGTTTCTGCACAATTTGCAATTTCATATAATCAAGACACTAGAATCATGCCAACTGGATCAATATTAATTTAATTACAGAAACCAAGGACAGAACCAGAACAATAAGCTTAATTATGGATCATGTTGTCCGTTTTCTGGATCAACATTTTGCACAATTTTTTTTTTCATAAGAAAATGACGTAATATGATTGAAGTTATTCTGTCACCATGAGAATACTAAAGTTAAATAATAGCATTAACATACCATTTTCGTTTTTCAAGTTTACTTCTTTACGTTAGATAATATTTTTTACTAAAAAATAAAACACATTACGTAGTTGTATTCATATATTTATTTGATTAATTAGTTATTAAATAAAAAATGATATTTTCGTGTGTGTGTATATATAGATATATTAAATTTCAGAATTCTTGGTTGAGATGGCAAATCAAATAAATCAACACCGCAATAAATCCACTCTTCCAAAGTCTTCGGCCTATGGTCACGCCAACATGCTTGCAAAAAGGATCACTCCTCTCCATGAGATCAATTTCCTGTTGTTTCTTTATTACAAAAAAAATATATTATTGCAAACTTTTGACAATTTAAGTTCTTGATTAAAAGAAAAAGTGTATGCATATCTCGCACTTGGCATTCCGGTTCATTGCCATTTCCTACGCCAAATATGAACCGAGGACCCAATCGGTTCACATTTATTTTATTTATGGTTTAGTAAAAAAAGAACCTAATATATTTTATCTCATTCGAGATTGGGAAATAAATTAATATTGACTACGAAATTAGTTGGTGCATTGGCCTTTCAAAATATATGAGGTCAAGAAAACATTTTGCCCATCACTGGAATGGAGTTAAATTGTGTTACTTTCGTATCTTATACGATCGAATTGACTCCTTATCGCCTCAAATGCCACAAAAGACCGGATCGGGGTACTGGGGGATGTGTCGTCCATTGACAATTTTATTTTCTTTATTTATTTGTCGATTTAACCATTTTAAATAAAGTATTCATTTCTAGTTTATATGAATTTGCATCGAGAAGGAAAAAAGTATCAAATAGAACAAAATGCAGGAACGAAAAAAAAAGTAAGCTTAATTTTCTATCAAATAGTTAATTTTGTGATCTCAATTTAATGTTGAATGGACTTCATTTTCTTGTTTCCTATTTATCCTTTTTTTTTTCCTTTCTTGTCTTCAAATACCGTCTCTTCCTCTTGGCCATTTTCAACACATGAGATCAGATAAAAGAAAAAAAAAGGAGGTTCGAATTTTTGAACTGATATAATTTATTACTTTCGTTCTTTTTTCTTGACGGGGAAATAATTAAAAAAGAGGTGATAATGTTTTTTTATTTCTTTTCCTTTTGGGTGGTTGGTGGGAGTGGATTATTTTTTTAGAATAAATTATAAAAGTACAATTGTGTAAATATAATAAACTCACAGGGCTTCTCCGCAAAAGCATCCCGACAAATACTATTTCATCGACCGCGGGGTGGAGCGAGAAAACAAAATTTCTGGAGGAGAGCAAGTGGGAGGGGATGGTTGGCGTGAGGCGTGTCGTCAGAGCGATCTCCTCCGCGGTTCCCGTCGCCGGCGCCGGCGCTGTCCACGGCATCCACGTATTCCACTGCCCGGTACGTACGTTAATCTCTGCCCTCTATCCTTCCTTATACTTCTTGTCGGAACGGGATGCGGAGTTTTAACGCTTGGGTTCGTTGTCCGTGTCGCTTGGTGGATTGAGGCAGGATTCGGTCGGGATCGTGGCCAAGCTCTCAGATTGCATCGCTTCGCATGGCGGGAACATACACAGCGTCGACGTCTTCGTTCCTGAGAACAAACAGGTCTTCTACTCTAGGAGGTGTGAAGTGATTCCTGACTCTAATTTCTGTTCGTCGTAACATTTTTGTTGTGCATGTATATGTTTTCTATGTGAATTCGACAGATAATTTAGGTTCGTAATTCAGCATTCTATGTAGCTTTGAAGATTCTCTTGCCGTGTCGGTTGTTGTATATGTTGACGAACTGTTTCTTGACAGTGAATTCGTATTTGATCCCGATCGTTGGCCACGGCAAGTGATCAATAGAGATTTTACTAAAATAGGGGAATTGTTTAATGCGCAAAAATCTGTTGTCCGAGTCCCTAATCTCGACCCAAAATATAAGATTGCTATTCTTGCATCTAAGCAGGTACTTGTTTACTTTATTAGCATGAAATTTTTTTGTGGTTTATAATTATAATGATACTTTACAGTTTCAATCAAATAAGCTCAAGCTTATAAGAAACGAGATAACTTTATTATTTATTTTTTAACTAAAATGACTCCACATTTTTAAGCTGACTACTTTGGCTCTAACACGTCACTTGGACGACTTTGGAAGAATATTTGTTGGTAAGAAGGGAGGGACGACTGGTGCTTGTCGATTTTTTCACTGAGTCTACAAGTTAGATTACAGGATATTTGAACTCACATCGAGAATCTTGCTTGTATTACATCATAATATTTGTATGGATGTAATCTTATTCTAAATGTTCCCACCCTAGAACACTTGTTCTGCTTCCACTTGCGAATACTAGCCTTAGCTAAGCACGACCCAATCAGACACACTAGAATGTCACAACACAATAGTAATAATAATATAGTAATGCCCCCAAATCGAACCCTGCTACATGTCAAGATCCAAACTTGAGGAACACTACTAACTATATAATGATCTGATTGAATATTGACTTTGCTTATTTTTTATTAGAACACAAAATGTGCAGAATATTTAGAATAATAATGAAAAATATCACTAAAACCAGAGATTCAACATAATATTATAAAACAAAGCCTAATATGAGCAATATAAAAGACTAGAGTGGAAGTCTAATAAATCTAGTACAACTACAGAAGTTTAGGAAAAGAAATATCTAACAGCAAAAACAATAAATATCCTAAGATCTCTCTATGTGCACATCACCTTCATGAACGGAAGCAATCATTTTAACCCATCCTTTAATAACCCGTGAGCTTTGCAGCCCAATAGATGAATAATAAATCAGTGGATAAATAATTAATTATATAGAAGCATTAGGTCAGTATCGAAAGCAGTCTTTATGACGTAAAATCATTGATGAAAGGATATTAGCAGCATGATCAGTAATAATGAACATGATCATAATCCGTAAGAAGTATCGATGAAGATGATCTATTTGACTTCTTGTTTAGTAATCTTCAACTATTACAAACATTGATCTTTCAGGAAATGTTTCACATTGCTAAAACTATTCTTCCTTCTGTCTGAGGCACAATCTCACAGAGCATTTGATGAATGTTTCAATACAGTCAAGCACTCTTCCTCTCTTGAGATCATAGCACATTTTCTTATAAGAGCTTAGAATATTTCATAAGTTAGCCCAAGGTTTTTGGAATTTAGCATGAGGGTTTTGGTTCTTTTTATATTCAGGTCTCCTTCCAAACATTATTCATCTCTTCACTTTGCATTCATTTTGAGCCTTCCTTTTGCTTTTCTGTCAGTTTTTTCATAATCAATCATTCACATTTTATGCAAATTGTTTTCTGTCCGTCAGATTCATTATTATCTCCTCCGCATTAAATGCTCCATCACATGTGTACCCGAGAGATCAGACATTAAATGTCCAAACTCCTAAAAACTTGTCTAGTCGACCTGTCAAGCAGCATTAGTTTGTACGCATGGTTGTCCATTGTACTCGTGCTTTATTTGTTAAATGATAATTAGTTACGCATAATGTCCAAGAGTACTTTTCCACTGCACCTGCAAAACATATGTTATGTATATCATGAAAAACTATTCATAGATAACTTCTTAGCATGTCAGGATTCACTTGTGGACTAGCTCTAATATCATGTTAAGTTGTTGATTAATGAACTTGTAGAAATGAAGTGATCACTTCAGATTATGTTTCAGGTAGATCAAGTGTGAATTTGTTCTTACTTCTTATCTATAGCCAAGAGATATTTCATTTTTTAATGTGTATAGAAAACATTGCTCGTATTCTAAATTATTTTCTGTTACCTAAGTTTTTTGCCTCTGTAGGCTCATTGTTTGGTGGACTTATTATATAGATGGCAAGAGGGTAGACTTCCAGTGGATATCAGTTGCGTAATAAGGTGATCAGGAACATTACTACTGTTCTCACAATGAATGTTCTTTTTATCTGAAACTTTATATTCTTAAAATAATTTGTCACAGCAATCATGAAAGAGCGCCAAATACTCATGTTACACGTTTTCTTGAACGACATGGGATACCATATCACTACTTGCCAACAACAGAAGGAAACAAAAGCGAACAAGAGATTTTGCAGTTAGTTGAAGATACTGATTTTCTTGTATTAGCAAGATACATGCAGGTTGGCTCTTGACTTTTAAACTCTTATCAGTCTATTTCCGTGATTATGTTTGCAAGACTTACTTTTCCTTTGATGGATGTCAGCATTACTAATATTCGTCACAAATGGGCAGATGTATCATGTTAGCTCTTTTGTCAGGGAGGGGTTAATTTAAATTGTCATATGATGATACGATTTTCAATTATTCAACAGAATGCTTGCATGAGATTTTCAATTTGCTATGTTGCAGCACCAATATTAACAGAGCTTAAATGCTCGATGAATAATAAGGGCAATGTTTTATTTACTCGGCCCTCTGTGTCTTTGACAGTCCCTGGAGTAACACTTATACGGTATGAATATTGACATGATAGTACAGTTTGATATTAGAGTAAGCTGTATGATTTGGATAAATTTTTATGTACCTTCTATTTGTATAAAGGGAACAAAGTAGGTATGTAATTATAGAACTGAAGCATGCATTACAACCTTGGTTCTTAATGGACCACTTATGGATGCATTTCTGAGACCCTCTTCGAATTAATTATGGCATTGTGTGCAGTCATATTTACTCGTTATTGTGTTAAAACAAGTTTTCAGGTATTGTCCGCAAGATTCCTGAAAAGCTATGGTAAAGATGTTATCAACATTCATCATGGCCTTCTTCCATCATTCAAGGGTGGAAATCCCGCAAAACAGGTACTACTTCTAGTATCTTACTTATTACTTTAAAGAATTTGTTTTCTTTTATTTTGGTTATTGATTATGAGTTGACACATGCATCATGATATACAGGCTTTTGATGCCGGAGTGAAACTAATTGGTGCTACAAGTCATTTTGTGACAGAGGAGCTCGATGCTGGTCCTATTATCGAACAGATGGTGAGACTTTTGTACTGTATTATTGGTTGCCTTACAATACCATGGTTCCTTACTTCGACAGGGTGCAACTATCTAAATTTCATCCATTTAGATAGTTTTTCACACCCATTGCTATTATTTAACCATTTCATTTTTTAGAGTTTTCCGTCTGAGTTATAATTGTGCTAAATAGTTTGAACCGTTATTTGGGTTTTCATGATTCAGTGTTGATAAAAGAGTGATCTACTGAACAAACTAGTTCATAGTGTAAATGCTGAAAACAAGGTAAGCATATGGTTTATTGATAAAAGAGAGAGAAGTTAGTGGGTAGAGAAAAAATGTGAAATTATCACTGCCATGCATGTCTTTACAAGCTCTTGTTTTGTATGCTTTGAACATCTAACCATACTAGTCTTTCCCTAGGTTCTCAAATCCTTTGCAATTAAGAGATTTACAAACAAATACTGAGGATCAAAGGGAAAAGTTTAAGAATATGCTTTAATTTGCTTTGTTCTTCGAAAAACATATTTCAGCTTTCCTTTTAAATCATAAAACAGAAGAACAAGGTACAAGCAATTTGACCTTTGCCAATTTGTAAATTTTCTATTACTAGATATTTCATTTGTACCGAGCATAAGAGGAATTCTCATTCTCTTAGAGTTTTCATATTTATGTCATGCATTTTTTTTAAATCCATTTCATATTCATTTAAAAAAAAATCCATTTCAAATTCCCAATTGCCAAAGTGAACTTTTTCTGCTCATACTGTAGGTGGAGAGGGTGTCTCACAGGGATACCTTGCAGAGTTTTGTGCAGAAATCTGAGAATCTTGAGAAACAATGTCTAGCACAAGCCATTAAATCTTACTGTGAACTTCGAGTACTCCCTTATGAAACTAACAAGACTGTTGTATTTTAAACAAGGCTGCCTTCAGTGTGTCTTGGTTATTGTTTCTTGCATTTATACAAATAAAAGGGAAGTGTTAATTTCTTCGGTCCCTTTGAGATCACTAGTATCAATTGATGCTCGCCAGGTGCAATGTTTTGATATATCACTAAGAATATGAATCTGCACATGAGAAACATATCATCACTTGAGTCAGCATCTAATTCGGAGTCTCATCATGGGATTTTAGAAACTTTGGTGGCATGATGGTTCAAGTGTCTTATGTGTTGTTGCATTGCATGGCATGTTGTTATGTTCTTTGGGTAACGATCTCGTGAGGAATATTTTTTTGTTTTTTATATAATTTTTTTATGTGGTTATGACCTTTTGTGTTTCGATTTTTGAAGTCTGGCTGTGTCATTTCTTTCCTTGGATGGATCTTGTTTCATTCTAATAGGACAGCGCTTCCGTCATTACTGCTAGTGCTCGACTCTTCCTTCAAAGCATCTTGTTCAAATAAAAAATGACATTAATCAATTGGCCATTTTCTTTGATGTACTCGCCTGCACTGGTCTGGATAATATAAGGAATCCCCTTTATGCAGGAATGTGATGCCTTGTCTCTGTTGCAGAATGCTAATGTGGTACCTACCTGCAATACGTGTTGTAATACAGATACTACTAACCCTCTCCCTGAGGATTCAGGACTATCTTTTCCTTTCTATAAATTCAGGAATATCTCATGTATGCGACTTCTGCACACATATACTAATCCGTTCATTGTTTCATCGTAACACGGTCAATCATGATTATGGTTGATCTTGTCATCGGCACCATGGTTGTTACTGAATCAGAAAACAGGGATCAAGGTTCAAACTCATCTAACTCCTGACGATCCAATCCAAGGTAGAAAGAACACGGAGAGATTGAACACAGGAGGCAGTTTTGATGGCAAGGTAGAGGCTTGACAAGGAGCTATAACGTAACAACTGCAAAGTATAGGCTCGGCAGCTAACTCAAAGTAACAAGTAACAACCATGGAAACTGATATTTAGTCACACAATTAATTACAGCATAGACACTTCTCAGAAGGCAATCCCTGTACATCTGTATGTACATTTATTACATCAAGGCGCTCATAAAGAAGACTAGCAAAATAGACAGAGAGAGACGCTCCACATCCATGAACCGAACCCTGCAGTCTTGTGCAGAGATAAAAAGATGCATATGATCTCAAGGGTAATCTTGAGCTGCCACTGGCTCGTAGGAGCTGATGAAGACGTCCCCGTAGACGAAGCCCGCCAGGCCACCGCCAATGAGTGGTCCGACCCAGTAGACCCAGTTTCCGGCGAAGTCTCCGCTGACGACGGCAGGGCCGAAGGAGCGCGCGGGGTTCATGGACCCGCCGCTGAATGGCCCGGCGGCCAAGATGTTGGCGCCGACGATGAAACCGATTGCGATGGGCGCAATCGTCCCCAGAGAGCCCTTCTTGGGGTCGGCCGCCGTGGCGTAGACCGTGTACACGAGTGCGAAGGTGATCACGATCTCCATCACCACCCCCTCGAGCTCGCTCATCCCCGCCGCCACGCCATGAGTGGGAACAGCCTGCATGCAGTGATAGCAAGGAGTTAGTCGTAAATTTTTGTATTTGTGAATTTTAGCTGCGTGCGCGTTATATATCCTCACCAAGCCGCCAGTGGTGAACTTGAGGAGGAAGCAGGCGACGGTGGAGCCGAGGAGCTGGGCGACCCAGTAAAGGATGCCGGTGAGGACGGTGATGTGGCCGCCGACGGCGAGTCCCAGGGTGACGGCGGGGTTGAGGTGGCCGCCGGAAATGTTGGCCGCCATGGAGACGCCGACGAAGAGGGCCAAGGCGTGCGCAATGGCCACGGCCACCAGGCCGGCCGGGTCTAGAGCTGCACCTGACGTCAGCTTGCCTGCATCAGGACTTGTTCAATTAGTTAACGATCACTTTGGATTGATTCATGAATGCGAATATATCAATTAGTGCGCGCAATTGCACATTAAAAGAGTTAAGATCCAAATAAACATAGACATTGAGTAATGAAAATGATGTGCACACTTCTTTTCTAATTTATCTTTCCTTATATTGAATTTTTGGATTTTTTTAAAATCGGGAAAATATATTTCATGATATTAAGGAAGAGCATAAATGTCGCTTAAGTCGAAGGTAGTTTAATTGGATAAAACATCGTGTTGCAAATAAGTAAAGAAAAATAAGTCAATTAATAGTAGTAGAGCTTTATAATTGAAAAAAGTGCAGTTTTACTCAGTCAAGTGCTACTTCATTCAAATAACTTTCCGATCACCGAGGTTGGCCTCTTTGACGAAGAGAGCACCCAAAAAAAGTTGAGTTTTTGCTTAGATTATACTATTTGATGTCCTGAAATAGATTATTGAATATACTATGTAGTATGCACCAGGTAAGTAACAAAGTAATAAGCATGCATTGTGTTATTCGTGTATATTGTGCATGTATATAATTTACTTTCATTTTTCATCTTGCGAGTTAAAACAGAGCAATATGAGCTCTTACTTCGGGAAAAAAATCGTTTTCCACCAAAAAAATTAAATCCTCATCAACAAAAGAAAATATGTATAGAAACTGTTGTTATTTCAGCTACATGTATTTATATTAATTCACGCGACGATATATATATACATATACATATATATGATATTTTTCATGGAAATATATGAAAAGAATTAACAGCTTCAACAACATCTTCCTCACCATAGGCGATGGCTGAACCAACGCCGGCGAAGACGAAGAGGAGGGTGGCTATGAACTCGGCCAAGTAGGCCTTGATGGAGGTCGCACTAAACGAGTCCCCTGCGCTCCCAAATGCAATCTTCACCATTTTCTCAGCTCAGCTCAATCACCACCTTAATTAATTAGCTTACTAAGTAAGCTCTCTCTCTCCTCTTTCTCTTAATCAAGCTTAGCTTTAGTGTGCACTTGGAGCCTTGGATCCATGGACTTTATATAGAGATGGTTCATGCATGGCAAGACGCCTGTCACATAATGGTGTGGTTGAAAGGGGTTGAGCTTAATTAGAATATTATCAGGACGGCTAGCTAGGTCTATCACGACCATGTTTATATTTATATATTCTATAAGATTTCGATTATAGAAGACTATATATATTAGTAATATATATATGAATAATGGCCGACCAACCGCCCTGATTTAGATTAAAGCCGCATGTAATTGATGTGAGGACGAGATCAATATAAATTGGAATCGTCCGTTAAGACAACGCAAGACAAATTAGTGATGTAAATTTTTTCAGTAGTGAAAGCGATTTGTTTCCGAAGAAAATAATACTATAAATTTGTTTTTCAAAATTCATATAAACATAAGAAATACTAATAATTTTGATTTAACCCAAAAAGTTGTGCGCTTTCTTCTTCTTTTTTACGATGTATATCTAAATTCACGTTTGCCATTTGATTATCCTAATGAACATGTATTATGGTATAATTTTCCTGCAAACTTATAAAAAAAAGATAAATTAATAATCGAAGTAATATAAATATAAGAATATCATATTATTTTAAATTAATAAATAATTTTTAGATTAATCGTCTATATTATATGCTCCAAATCTTCTTCTTTTTATTCTTTTGGGAAAGGACGCGAGAGTTTAGGTGATGGAGCTAATCAATTGGCCACTTAAAAGGGTGATTAGATGAGGTGGCATTTTTGGATCCACTTTGGAGGTGGGTGTCTACTTGGTGCTGTCGCGCAGTGACACGTGTCGGACGATATTGCACGACATGTGCTTAAAATAGTTGGAACTAATGCAAGCGATTACAAGGTGATCATTGAAGACAAATAATTTTGGTTTAGATGATGGATTTTTTTTTTAATAATTGGATTACTTATTTTATGTTAAGACTCGGATTTTTCCAAAAAAAAATCGGTGAAATATCAGCCACGGAGTTGGCCAAAATAATGAAGACAAGAAAGGTGCCCAATCACTTTTTGGATAAACAATTTGTCAATTCATTGAATTTGAATTAATTTCTTTAGGGTTGGGCGGTGCTGATGATGAAAAGACATCGTTATCAGAGAACAACAAGCAAAGTTGGTAGCACCGCTAGATAAATTTGTCAACACCAATTTCCGGATGAGCTGAATTCTTGAATCTAGAAAAATACACACAATTAAGTCTTTTGAATTAAAAAAATGTTTACCTTTAATTCATCTTAGCCCCATATTCAATATGTTGTTGTATTTAATCCTCTAATATGAAAAACGTGAGACACCGTTGAACGCGATTCAGAGAGAAGAAACTTTTTTTTTATAATTTTTTAGAGTAAAGTGTTAGATTTGATACTTTTTTATACACAAAAATACTGATAAAAGAGATTGGTCCTATTTTTTCCTATTATTTCTTGAAGTTTGAACACTATTTTCGTTCATTGAACTTTTCTCTGAGTATATTTGTTCACTCATTTTTCAGCCCACCAACAATTGATTATTTTATTTATTACGAGCACTTTACCATTTTTTTCTAAATAACATAATAAACATGCTATAAAATGTAATTTTCTATTATATGTAAGAATTAGAAAAAAAAATACCTATTGGTTCCTTTCCAAATTTTAATAGTGCATTTTTTTAATATAACCCTCATGAAACACAAAGATGTTAGTTGATAAATGGAAAAAAAAATATGAAAAGAGATGAGATAACGCGTATTTTTTTTATTTTTAAATGAAGCCCTAATTCCCAAACAAAAAGATGGTCCATGCATACATTGAATGATAAAACGTTGTCATCTTTATAATTACTCATTAGTTGTCTTCTATATAATTAATGGTTGCTATGCATCTAATTCTAATTAGGCCATGGTCATCGTGACATCTCCAAGAACGTCTTTTTTTAATTCAATATTTATATTTATAAAACCTATAAAATAATTAATTCGAACACAACAGGACAATGCGACATTATTAACATCTTTTCCTCCTTTGGACTTGTAGGCAGTGTGACATGTAATAAGCCTACCGAACCCATTTGATTGGCTTTTGCAACGCCATATTTGAAATAAGAGGGATCCAACGTTGCTTCTAAATGTGACATATTGAATAAACAACTATATAAAAACTAGTTCTAGTGTTCATTATTAGTTTGAAGTCGATCTTTAGCAATATACTTTTGTGTGTAAATTATGTACGACAACATTATTAATTTCCCAACTAAAAGACATTTTAATAGTCTATCATATGTGAGTGATATAAATAATTAAATAATACCTTTATCATTTTGAATCAATTTCATTATTACATATAGATTCCAAGAAAAGTACTCATGGTTTCTTTTAACATTTGTCGGTGGAAAAGGGTTTCTATGACTAATAGAAAGAGAAAAATGCAATCAATGGTGAAAGTGGTTCAGATAATATGTCTTTCATATAAAGAAATAGACTTTTAAATTTTAGATGCCCAAATTTTTTAAGATCTAGGAGATCTCGATTCATTGGGATCCGAGCTCTAACTGAAAATAGCAATATTTTAAAAAATTATAAATATTAAGTAACACTAGATGTTTTAAAAAATAAAATTTGACCTTAAATTTAACTTTTAGATCTAACAGATTAGTTTTTAAAAAATTATATAAGTTTTGTTAACGTATATTAATAATTTGATAATATTCAAGTTCGGTTCAATTACATAGTTAATAACATGTTTAATCTAGTGTGTAACGCCCCCAATCGATTCTCATCGCGTGACGAAGATCAACCTGGAGACGCTACAACATGCTATGACTTTGACCATAATATTGATCATATCTCAGTCAAGGACCGAGACACGTCAGCGAAAGAAAAAAATTATCACTTTAATTGCGGAAGTCTAAAAGTGACTATATCATATCTAAGAAAATAAAGTAGGGTTCTACATTATGAATCTATAAATGCGGAAGGAAATTCATGTGCTTTCTTGCCGCCAGAGCTTCATCACCACATACCTACTCCATCTCGTCACTGACTTGGCCCTGCGGAAATCAGACACAGGGAGGAGGTCCTACCGTAAGCTTTACAGTCTAGTGGGGAATCACATGATATACAATGCATAACATGAATGAAATAATCAGAGATAAATAAACATACTTGACTTGAACTTGAAAGGATAACATGACAGCATCATAGATTATAATAATAAATAATTAAGAGGATATCATAATTCATGAGAATCAACGATGCATAGTAACTTAAAATCATGGCATACTTATAAATCATGACGATAATTTGACTTGACTTATTCGTGCTTCTTGATCTTGATTTATTATTAGAAATCAAAATGATTTTAAGTGCCTTTAGTTCTTGAGGTATGCCGAGCAAATGATACGGCCTTGTGCGAGTCAGTGGGTGTGGGTGATCAAATCATGACCAAGGGAGTTACCCTTATCTTGCTGCACTTGGCTTGGACTAGCAACCCATTGTTAATCTTCCATCTGAAATTTAATCACTTTTAATAACTTATGACTCTTTATTCTTTGTTCAATGTATACAATAAGATCAATAAAAGATAAAACAATAAGAAAATAGATCTTGAAAATCAGTAAATGATTTATGTAGGGTCAGAAACATAGGATCAACTATATGTGAGTAATATTCAGATTAAAAACAACAACAACAACAAAGCCTTATCCCACTAGGTGGGGTCGGCTACATGGATCATACGACGCCATTTCGCTCTATTAGTAACCAAACATTTCGTTATATTATTCACTATATGTGGGTAATATTCAGATTAAAAAGAAGAAAATAATTAATAAGGCTAATTAAAAGGTTTCTGGAAATCGATCGACCGGTTCAGAGGAACGGTCGACCGGTGGTCTGGTGATCGGTCGACTGATTGAGGGGAACGGTCGACCGGTGGTATGGTGATCGGTCGACCGGACTATTCAGATCGGTCGGCCGGTTGGCTGATTCGGGCTAATCGGGTCGGTCGATCCGTTCAGTTGAACAGTCGACCGATGGGTAAGGCTCGGTCGGCCGGTGATAGGGATCGGTCGACCGGTCGACATATGCAGAAAATCGGCAGTAGTTTATCGATCGATCGGCTACTGACAATGTCTGCAGACCAGTCGACCGGTCGGCGTCCAGAATAATTGCAAACTTTCGAAATCCATCAATTCTTCGATGCAATATCAACCTAACCTAGTTCCTATCTCCTAGCAAATCAATCACACAACAATAGAACAACATGCAATGAATATGCATGCAAATAATCAACCAATCAAATAATTCAAGAAATCAAACAATTAAAACGATAACTTGAACCACATTCTTATTCTTTTCTTTTCATAACGATTAGGGCATGAATTTGAACAATTCAAAGGTCATGCAAGGTGATTTTGATTCATCCACCTCTCGTTCACAATTAATCCTTGTTTTGATTCGTTGGAATTCTAGCACTTGCATCCCCTCTCTCCTCCATGCGCTCTATCCTCTTCTGGCAGATCGACGCCCGCAATGATCCAATTAGAAAGGCTGAGGGAAGGGGCGTGAAGATCAAATAATTCGCAGCAAGGAAAGGAGGCTCGACTACTCTTGCACCTAGAAAACAACTAGCGAAATTCTCTCCTCTGCTCACGTACGAGGGGAAAGAACGAAGGACAAAGGGGGAAGACCGTGAGGTTGCTGGAAATAAATATTTAATGGCAAGTTGTTTTTATCTCCCTCAATTCTCTCATGAATAACTCTCATATATATATATATATATATATATATATATATATATATATATATAAGTTTGATAAGGTTTTACCCCTTCCTCAGGATCGGTCTTTGTTTCCTATTGGAGATTAATATGATGTTATCTGCTGGCCGGTTGTTAGTTTTAATCGATCTCGAATTCTTTTTTTTATCTTTGTGCCGGTTGTTACATAGTGAGTATGAAGAGGAGAAAAAGTAAAATTATGAAATAGTATTAGAAAGTTGAAGTAATATTTTAATTACAATATTTTTCAGAAAATATTTTTAGTTCAGATCGAGTACTTCTATTTTTTTAGTTAAGAGTCCTGCTTTAAGTATGTGATTTTATGTCTTCCAAAACATTCAATCTAATTTTTAATTAGTTGAATAGGTTCTTCTGGTGGATAATTTTTTAGTTACAAAATCCTTTGCTGGCGCTTGCACCCGCTGTCCAGCTTCAATCGAAACCTCCCTGCAATTGCCACTGGGCAAAGTCCATATGGAGAAAGCTCAACCCTTGACCCTTTTCTTCAACATTCTTTAACCGCCAACTAACTGTCTGGTTGTCCTTGAATTTGCAAACTCGACTTCAAGCTAAAGGTGGCGTTGCTTGGACTTCTATCTTTGGAGCAACCTGTTGGCATCTCTGGATATGGAGGAACAAGCTCATCATTGATCACGACACAAGACTACCACATGATCCTAGCAATATCAAATTGCCCTTACTCGACCCTGCACATTTGTCGGGCCTCATGCGATCACTTGGAAAAAACCACCAGATGGTTGGATTAAATGCAATGTCGATGGTGCAGCTACATATGACAAGCTCTACAGTAGTGCAGGGGTCGTCCTTGGTGACCATGAAGGGCACTGGATTCGTACGCTCACTCGAACTTCACGGCATCCAGGCCGGACTCTTATTGGCCTGGGACATGGGTTTTAGGTGTGTTATTTTGGAATCTGACTCCATCACAACTGTGTCGTTAGCTCTCAAGCGCACTTAGGCGGCTCCACACATCCTCAAGCTCGTCGAAGCTATCCAGACTCCTTGCGCGGAAATGGGACATCATCCTCATGCACGTCTACCACGAAGCAAATCAAGCGGCGGACTGGCTTATCCGAAAGGCACTTCCTCCATCTACAGGCAATAGAATTTTAAGCTACCCCTGACTTTCTTGGGGTGCATTTTGTTTGGAGATATTATTGGGGTTCCTGTACCCCGCCTTTTTTATCCTTAATTTTACATAGTGTACCTCCCTGAGCTCTGGCCTTTATCCTAACGAAAAAAATCCTTTGCTGTCACTTTTTATGTCCATGGAGGATGGTATTTAATTATAAATACTTAATTAATCCAATCGAAATTGTAAAGAATTTGAAATAAGAGTTAATAAAATTGTACATAAGTGATAGTAATAAGTTTTGCATGGCCCATAAAAATTCTGTGCATTTGTTTATTTGTTCTATATAGTTATTGCTTGAATATTGAAGGAACTTACATTGACTTTCCTGTAGTTGTAAGTTATAGCGTCAAAAATATGATAAATTCTCAAAAAGATGATGTTTTCGACATGCGTAGGTATTTAGAAACCAAAAGGAAAAAAGTCTGTGTTTTGATTACTTTTGATGCATGTTAATTAGCACAGTCTTAAAATAGACGTCAACGGAGCGGCTCATAATTTAATAACAATCGAATGTTGGTTTCCTTGTAAGAAATGGTGATTTTTTTTAAGAGCTTGAGGATTAAATAGAAGAGTAATAGAAAAAATAAATACAAAAAATTGATATGATACCGTGTATGAATAATAGGGCATAAGAAATTTTGGTGTAAGTAATTTGTCCCAAGATAATAAGTAATGTTGGTTTTTTTATGCTCATTAGTCACATGTTGAAGTCAGCTCATCATCGAGTCTTACTAATGTTGAAGTTAGTTCATCATCCGGTCCGACTAAAAGTTTCGAAATCTGATATTGCTCGAGGTTGCACGTTTGACAGATGAAACTTTTAACAAAAGAATTTTAAATTCACAAAAGCTCGAACTCTAAAGGCCAACTCTCATTTGATGATAATAAATCTTTAATTCTACAACGTAAAGGACTAACTCCTCTGCTACTGTTATATAATTTTATTTTTCTCTCATTTTTTTCAAAATTTTTGATTAAAAAAGTATCCTAATCAAGAGACATGGATAGTGCAAATGTGCAATCATATAAGCGTTAAAGTGATGGTTCAAAATTTATTTATGAAACACAAGTTCCAGCGTTCTACTGGCAGTTTATGTTAATTAAACATCATCTTGCATCCGAAACAAATGCTAACAAAGAGCACTGGGCATACCATGTTGTAGGTGTGAGGATCTTCTTCTATACTTGTCATTGTCAATGTCCCTTCTCAGGAATAAAATGCATGGTGTTCATCTTCTCTTTGCTCGACATAGATCAAGCAGTTCCAATTTTGAACTCTGTAGTAGATGGCTAAGGAACGCAGGATGCAGTTCCCATCAATTTAACGCACTCGTTTCTAAAGGAAACAGAGGCTCTGCCTCAGTGCACTGTGGTAGAATGCAGACTACAGTTGTGGTGCAACTTTTTAGTTCCTTGCATTGCACCATTGGAGAGCGGTCTGTGAGCGAGGACTACGAGACCAGAGAGGAAAAGGGCAGAGAGAAGGGGAGAAAAATAACAGCAAGTCACATTAACTCCAGCCCTTATTAACTCCCTTCAACTACTATGGACTAATAGGCCCCCTTTCCAGCATTCAATTGCCTCAGCAACTCGCCTGTGCAGTTGTGCTCTCTCTTGCCCAGAGATGATACAACGGCTGCAATAGCAACACTCCAAAAGCATGAGGATGCGCCATTTAATGTGAGAGGATGAGGAAAAGGAACTTTGGATTCTGTGGGTTCTGCCAGTGCTATTCAATGCTTCTCTTTAAATTGCAAAGGCAAAGGTAACGCATTGAGACTTGAAAGATGGAGGGGGAAGTTGGTGGTGCAAACGCGGAAGAATGTTTAGCTCATCCCTCCAAGATGCCGGCTGCTTGTCGTTTGCATCACAAACGATCTAAAAGGTTTCTTTGTTCTGTTAGATGTCATTTTTTGTTTTTTTTTTCCTTTTTTGTTGGTTTTGCTTTCACCATATTTTTTCCCAAATAATCGTTGTATGCATAATGTTCCTCTGTTAACATTATTCAAATGGCCTGCAAGTTTCGGAGATTCCAATTTGACCCATAATACTAGCATTGTTCTGCAAGTTCTTATGCGTTCTTCCTAATCTTTCTTCAAGCAAACATAAGTACTTGAGACATGAGAACTTGTGTTATCCGAACAGTAAAAGTTCTTGATGTGCTTTCATGTGTAGTGGAAATTGATTATGCTGTTATTTATGCAATAGCCGATAGCAAACTTTGTTATTCTTGCCATTTGTGAACTTCAAATACATGTTATGAACTTGGATATTAGTTTAACCCATCATTTCTGTTGCACTGAAAATTTTTCGTTGATCAGAATAGTATCAGTGCAGAGTCATCCGAGGAACTTTGGCCACAATAGTTACTAGTTAACACCCTTTCTAACATGATGTCAGTAGCTGCCAAGTACCAACGAAGTCATCTTTTACATCCCCTATTAATTCTTAGTCTTTCTACCTAATAGTGTTAGATGTATGGTTTTCCTTGCAGTGCCTCTGATGGAGACCTTGGTTCTGCTGAAGATAAGACTTCACATTGCATGGACAAAGATCATAACTCATATCAGGTGAGATCATAACTTTTAAAGCTTTTCCTCGCATGCAATCGCTCGTTGAGATATATTTAAAACTACTTCATTGATACTTAATTATTCTGTCTTCATTTCAGGACTATAAGAATTGGTTCAGTGCCATGAGTTCTAAAGGAACCCCGAGTTCTTTCAATGAGAATTTCAGTGAGAACACTTTCAGTACCGCACTAAACAGTAGAGTTTCTTTGGAGGACGATGTAAGAACTTAGATCTAAAGTACTGTCTTTCCTTTTCTAAATGTGTGATTTTTTATTTATTTGCATTCTCTCTTTTGCTTACTTTTACCATTAATGATCTAGTTATTTATTTATGCTGAATAAGATGGATCCATATTCTCTAATGTGCTTTTTTTCATTGATCATGGATTTTCATTAGCATCAGTTTTAATCCACAAAATTTCCATTGGAAATGAATAATATTCAGTATCCTCTTAACAGCAACATCTTGGTTTTATTCCTCTATTTTCCTTCTAGCCATATCAAAATCCTGCATACATTGTGGATGCATCCTTATTAAATACTTAACTAGGAACAAAGACTATAAACATCTAACGGTTGCTACACTGATATGAAGGCAATTGATTGAAATTGACGAGCAAGATCCTGAGGCACCATTTGTGTATAATACTTGAACTTGAACAGATTAATTTCAAAAGTACGGCCTCACTTTTTTGCTTGTGTTCATATGATTCTTTAAGTACTTTTTAGTCTTAAATCCTGCGACATTGTATAACTTATTGTTCCACCAAACATAGGAATGCCAGTGAAAGTGCATGAATTGACGTTTGCTGATCTTAGTCCAAATTTATTATAGAAAGACACATTTTCACTTCGTCTGTAATTTAGTCTGACTTATCACCTCTGTCCTGTGCCTCGGTAAAAATACATTTTCTCACCTTTTACAGATTCAACAACTTCAGATGCATTTGCATCAGGAAAAGTCTATTCGTCTTTTGCTTGAAAGGGCAATTGGCCGAGGTTCTGGCACTTTATCCGCTGGTCACAGGCATTTCTCTTCTCAGGTATATATAATCACTCATAATGATGCTATCATTTCATAGTACCAACCACAAGGAAAAGTAATTTTCATTGATTTAGACCAGGAGGCTAATTGAAGAGATTGAGTTACTTGAAGAAGAGATAGCAAATCGTGAGCAACAAGTTTTGTCCCTTTACAGAAGCATGTTTGATCAATGTGACAGTGGAACTGCTACTGCTCAGAATTCGGGCATGCGTTCTCCTGTGCACAAGAAAATTGGAGCAAGGAAGCATCCCAGCATAATTGCAAGTTCATTTTGCTCCTCAAAGAAGTATCCCCTGCAGCCTCTCCAAGTTCCAGCTCTTGTAAAAGAACATGGCAAGACCAAAATATCGACTGAGAAAGAAACAAGCTGCCCATCGCCTTCAAGGCAAGATGCAAATCTTCATGTTGGAAATTCTATGAAGGTATAAGGACAATTAACATATGTTGATTTCATGATTTGGAACTCCATATTAGCACGTTTGTTGGTATTACTATTTTCTTTTCTTTTCTTTGTCTTGTCGTCTTTATGAATTTAATGAAATCATGAATTTTTTTTTTCTGAAGCCAACAACAGTCAGTGACTATCTTATAATGACTTTTTCCTTCTCCAGCAGACCGTAGCCAAGAAGAATTTGAATCTGGCACGCAATTTGAAAGATCATCTTTGTCAGTGCCCAAGCAGAATATCAGAAGAGATGGTCAGATGCATGTCTGCAATATATCTTTGTTCTCATAGTGATTCAACTGATCAAAAACATGCTGCAGAGCCTGCGTCCTTCTTGAGAAGAACATCTACCAGCAATATAATCTCTCGCCGAAGTAACGCAGATGAAAAAGAGCGTTCTAACAAATCCATTGTTGAACTATCCTCAATGCAATGCAAAAGTGCATCTTATATGATATGCAACTACAGGTTGCACTTGATCACCTTGTCATCAAGAATGTTTTCAGTCAAATTATACTGTTTTGTAAATCTCTATCTCAGCTCATGTCATTAATTTAGGTTGATGGTTGAACAACTGGAAGCAGTTGATGTGAATATGTTGGGGAACAATGAGAAGCTAGCATTTTGGATTAACATCTACAATGCTCTCCTTATGCATGTATTCTGTTAAGAGTTTTAATTCATGATTTTGTTCCAAATCCATTCAATTAGATACATGAATTATGTTTCCCTTTTACAGGCTTACCTAGTATACGGAATTCCAAACAGCTCCTTTGGAAGGATAATGCTGATTAACGAGGTACAAGAGAACTTGTTATTTCTGAAACAAATTGCTCTTTTCTTTATGAAAAATTAACATGTGAACTAGTTAGTTTAGCAAGAGGAAAAATTGAATCTTGGTATATTTACCTTTTCTTTACTTTTTCCTATAGTTAAGTATTTAATAACGCATAAAAATACTGTTACTTCAATTCTGTTGATATGCTGTCATGCAATGCAGGCTGCATATAACATTGGAAAGCAAATAATCACAGCCAAGTCCATTGAACACTCAATATTGCATTGTCGCACCCCTCGAACTGCACGAGTACGTCTTGTTTTTTTATCTTCTTTGCTTCATGTCTTAAAACATGTTCTTGTTCTGCAATCATAATGTTACACTTGTACACTACTATTCTTTATCATGAAACATATATTGTATCATATATGCATGTAAATATGATAAAAAAACAATGCCATCATATTGCATGCAGTGGCTTGAATCCGCAATGGAAACTCTAATGAGGAAGAAATGTGGATCAGATGAGAGGCAGCTGCTTGGATCAAAATGTTGTATTGCCACTTACAATCCCCTCGTTCTGTTTGCCCTGTGCACTGGATCTTCTTCGGACCCAATGGTAAATATGACATTTTTGACAACTTTGTTGATTCAAAACATAGTCTCTGAACTCAAGCAAGTCTTAATGTAAAATGCAGTTGAGGCTCTACACTGCAAAAAACATTACGGAAGAATTGGAAAAGGCCAAGAAAGAGTTCCTTCAACAAAATGTACTGATCAACAAATCAAAAAAGGTCTTGCTACCGAAAGTTCTTGATAGATATGCTAAAGAGGTCTCCATGAGCTATGATGATCTGGTCACTTGGGTATCTGAGAATGTAGACATGAATCTTCAGGATGCAATTCAGATGTGTAAAGACACACAACCTAACAGGAAGGGGAAGGCCTCCAAATTAATTGAGTGGCTACCATACAGCTCTAGGTTTGGTTATGTCATCTCCAAGGATTTGCATGCAGAAGAGTAGCTCATACGTATGCTTTTGCAGCATATTTCTGTAACAATTCCATTTCCCGAAAGTGAATCCATTGGAAACTGAAAAAAGGAAAAGAAATGCAAAATCTTAACTTCCTTACAAGCGCAAATTCCTTTCTCCCTCATCAATTATCTTTTATTATCATTTAAGTGATCAATTTTTTATTATGCCATATGTCTTTATTTGTTATATGAAAAACAGAAAACTCTCCTTGTGATCAACCTTGATCAAAACGTTAAAAGTGTTGTGGTGACGTTTTAAATTAGGTTGAGATATACAAATAGAAAAATAGTGGGATTACAGAAGAGTAACAATGATGGATACTTATCATTAAATTGGCATTCACTATGAAAAGGAAAATCAATTATATTCATGACGGTATCGTCTATGATATTTTATCAAATTTAAGATCAATTATTATTATTATTATTATTATTATTATTATTATTATTATTATTATTATTTCATTTTACTCAAATATTTCACCATAGGAGTCTTTATGATAAAAATATAGACTAATTCTGATGCTAAAGAATCTGAGATTTCTGGAAAGTGGTCTGATGTGGTTACTGAATCTCGAAGGTCCAGTCCAGTCGTCAAATGCAGCCAACTTCGAGGGAAAGTGTGCAAGAATTTTATTTTCAATCATCTAGATAATTAATGTATATTAAAGTGGCGTTGTTGAAAACTCTGATCTGTGAAACTTGTGGAATTCTTCTGACATTGTCACAGCCATCTCCTTGAATCTTCCTTAAGTTGTGCTTCATATGGAGAGCTTCTGTAACATTTTTATACTTGTATTTAATGTGCAAGGCTGGAGTGCAAATAGTTTTACCATATCTGATGACAAACTACAAAGGCCGCCATCTTTTTCCTTCCAAAAAACTTCACGTGCCAAAGTGCGGCAACATAGTCTTTCCTCTGCCATATTGGCTAGAAAGTCAAAACCCCCCAGTTATGCTTATGTCATGGTTTCTTACTGAAGCTTGTTCATGTATATCACTTTGCTGACATCTGAAGTTGAAAGTAAGTTATGCCAAGTTCATCTTAGAATGTTGTTTGATATTGGTATTTGTCTAGCAGTTCCTGTACATTATCTTGTTTTTCATTTTTTTGTTGCAGCTCTTGAAGAGGTTAAATGTCATAAGAGAAATTAGAAGGGTTGTTGTAGAGATCTCTCGCTATGTCTGAGATTCCCAGAGTCATACATGATAGGAGTATCGAAAAGTCCAGCAAAAAGTGTTATCATCCTCTCGAGGTGGCTATTTGTTTTATTAGACCGACTCATTTTTAGAACGTTTGTATAAATTATTGATGTTAAAATTACTTTTTGTACTATTTGCTTTATTAGAATTTGAGAGTTCTTGGTGGTCACATTGACACCAAGAACAATCTTACCCAGAATGGGGGCAACTTACCGATTATCTGCTTTTATTCCTGTGTGCATCCAAACGGCCCAAGGGGCAATGATGGTTTTGTTTTTCTCGTTTGTTGTTCACTGTTACTACGCGGAGAACGTTTGTGGGGCGAATTTGTCCACAAATTAATTGATGCATTATTCGCAACCTATGCATCAGTTTCATGGGTCGCCTTTTCTTTTTACTTGTCATTCAAAAGTTAAACAACTTTGCTTATCAATCCAAGTTAAAGATATTATACGTTTATGTTATACTTTGCTTTGTATTAAATTGTGCTCTGGGCTCAATCAATTTTCCTTTCTTTTAGCCAGCCGATATCCGAGAAGCAGTTCACAAATTAAAGAATGATCTATCACCGAGCTCAACTAATTTAACTAAGTCCTCTGGAATCACCTCAGTTGCAGTTGAATCAATCCATTTTCTTCGAACACGGTTTAGCTGGTTTTTAGCATCTTTCTGGCTTCAATAGTTTGGATTGGGCATTAATTTGATAAGTTAATTTGGCTATAAATGAATGCTGCGATTTGTGAGTGTTTAATCCGCATTTGGCTCATCCCTTCGCTTCCACTCATTCCATGGCGTCCGCTGCGTCGCCCCTCCAGTCGTTCAATCCATTTTATATATATATATATATATATATATATATATATATATATATATATATATATATATATATATTCCGAGTCCGATTTCATTTATAATATTTGCTTATTAGGTGGACCAATAAGGTTTAAATCGGAAGAGTTGGTTTGATTTTTAGGTCTAAACTCATAAACTAGAACCAGTTTAAGTACTAAGACGAGAGTTCGACAACCTCGAAGAAATCAATAGTTCGAATCAATTGGTGAAATTGTTAATATGCACAACCGCAAAACGGTTCCGCACGAGCACAAGTGGAAAAAACACAATGTCTCTGTACAGGAGAAAAGTCGCGC
This sequence comes from Pontederia crassipes, assembly GCA_030549335.1. NCBI lineage: Eukaryota > Viridiplantae > Streptophyta > Magnoliopsida > Commelinales > Pontederiaceae > Pontederia > Pontederia crassipes. The sequence goes on from CM060193.1 coordinate 17,763,335, forward strand.
CATAGTTTTAGATAAAAAACGAGAGTTTAAACTAGAAGTAAGCATATCCTTACAAATAATTACAGTAAGCCATTAATGGCAGAGTGGCCAACATCCCAGCCCACCAGGAATTGGGTTATTCCCTGGCAACTCAACTAACGCAAATAATTCATCAGCTGTCCAGACTAAGAAGGCCCATGCCAGCCACAGTGCTATGTCAATGCCAAAACTGAGTTAGTTATCCTCGGTGTAAAAATCATCTTTTTAGTTCCACACGTTGTAAGTAATCTTTGCAATCCCAGCACATAACAGGAAGTCCACTTCCAGTATCTCAAATTGACGCTTCTTTGGTTATAGCGTTATCTTGACTGGATAACTACAATCCTCCCTCGATATTTTCACCTCACGCTTCTCGTACTATTAATCTCTCTGAACTTGGATCCATCCCAAGTTGATCTGGTTTTTTGCACACACAAGAAGATGGAAACTCATGGAAGTCACCTCTCCCAGGCCTCATTTCATCTGGTTCTCCCATGAAACCTCTCTGGATTGTCTTCACCTGTCTGGCAAATGTGACCCAGTCCATCTGATTTCTTGTCTTCAATAAAGAGCCAATCCTCTTAGCATTTGGCCGTATTGTTCTTTTGTGTCCCATATACCTCCTGCAGATTCAAGGAACAAGACTCAAGTAGTTAAGAAATCAATAACTTAATAGGAAAAGCAGAAGCTCATGTCCTACGTTAGGTTACATGTCCACATGTGCCAACATCAGGCATACAAATCAGAAGTCTCCACACAGTTTACCTGCGACCAGCAAGAATTTTAGCCATATTCCCATTGTTGTTTGTGGCAAGTACATCACTCTGATCGCAAACAATATAATCAAGTGCAGCCAGCCGAGAAGAGAATGGAAGGAAGGGTTTCAACTCTCTAGGTGCAAGCATCTCTTTTGTGTATAAGTTTGGAAAGAGGCCTTTAAGGGGCTGGAGGGTCTCTCCACCACCATAAATTTCTCCGGATGCAACATAAAGATATGTATCATTTTGAAAACCAAGAGCCCTTAACATCAAACCTACTTCATGTGGAGTCAACGGGCATTTGTCTCGACTGCCCTCACCTTCAGCACTCAAATCCTGCCAATTGGAGCAAGGTCAGGTCAATTTATTTCGCTCAAAAAAGACCAGACATATACTTTTAGCTTCAAGCCCTCAACCGTCATCCAAAAAGAGAGAGATTCTCTGAAATCCAAATTGCAAAATGGAGGTTTGCATGCATGACATGAAGGCTAACTTAAAATGTAGCAGATTTAAAATAGCAATTGAATCTTCGATCAAAGAACACCTAGTTGAAATAGTGGATCAAAATTATCACTCTGTGGGATGTAGGAGAATTGTTGGACATTTCATGAAACTCTTGTTAGACCTGATACCAAAGGATATCATACAATGTTCATAAACTCAAATAGATGACGTTAAAGTTGTTTAGCCGCCCTTTAACCCCCTCAAACAAAATAAAGGTACATGGCTAAGTTGATCGTGTTGCTTTTTAAGATATTCCCAAATAAGTCATCATTATTGTAAGATTTTATAGAGAAACTTCGTCAAGATGGTTACCAGCAAAAGGGTGAAATCTTCTATCCAAAACAAGCAAAAGGGTGAAATCAATAATCCAGGAAATGAAATAACCATATCATCTGTTTCACATAACTACACATTCAAACAATTTTGTATCGAATGTAGGACCCTCGAACTTACTGGTAGTGTTGTCCATCGCTTTCTAATTTCACCCAGCTCATTGCGTTCTTTCTCCCCACCACCATAGTAGCAACCAGAAAAGGCAAGCATGTCTGACTCAAACCTGCAGCGCAAAATGGAGAACAAAATTCAGAATGTTGCTAGCCAACATACTAAGAAATGCTGGATAAAGTTTTGGATAAACAACATCGTAATATTGTCATTGCTGCTACCTTTTCAAGTTATTGAAGCAAGAAGTTTCAGAAAGGAAAGAAAAGGAAGAAAATTATGGTAAGATGTTCACGTAACCATCGAAATAGGTTGCTTTGTGATTGAGGAGACCTAGATGTCAGACAGTCAAGAGCTTCAATATTACAAAGGAGAACCACAAGTTCAATATTACAGTGAGTAGATCAATACGGTTGCAAACTAAACATTGCACTCCTCAAGCAGACACATTTTCCAAATAGATGTCTAAGGAAGCTTTGCTAAATTACCTGTCTATTTCAGTCACTTAAACCAGTCACATGAATGCATACAAATCTGGAAGTATTCACATTGCCTTGGGGGACATAGGCCACATTTTTTGTGTGGCTGCTCCATTACCTTGGAGGTTTGGCAACAAGTCAACGGTCACACATTGATGCCTCTGCAATAGACACCTATACCCCAGGGCAATAGGGTGAAGGCTTCCATGCATTGTCACTTTGGCAGTCACATGGACCATATGGCTTTAGTGCAATCACAACTATTTTTATAGACAAGATTGTAGATCAAATCTCCTTTAGAGTGAGTGAATATTTGGATAGCCTCTTGTTGGAGGCATCCATCACTCGATGGAAGTTTCTCCTTTGTTTGTTTTGACCTTCCACACACACGTGGAAATTGGCTGATATAATAGTTCTTAATAAAAGTTGTTTTGCTCATCAAATAAAAAAGAATAAAAGAAGTGTCAATTTGAGATACCGGAAGTGAACTTCCTGTTAGACATGTGCTGGGATTGCAAAGATCACTTCCATCAAAAGAAGTGATTAACCTCAAAGTGCAAAGAACAAAAGAAAGTACATAGATTTGAAAAAAGTCCGTAGGCATAGATGCCAAAATGGAATGAAAAAAACTGAGCTATTTCAGTCTTTTTTAAAATTGAAGTGTGAGACAAAATCAATGTTTCTGGAACAATAAGAGCCAAAGAAAAAGAACATACGGATTTCACTGTTCACAATTTACTACTTGTATTCGCAATACGTTATTGAAGAGACCTAAAATAGAATGTTAGCTAAATCATGGTGTACAAGACCCACATTTTCTTAGTGACACTTGAATTTGATAATATAGGTTCACCCACATTTTTGCATGAATCACACCTGAATTCAAATATAATACGAGTTTCACAGGTTTCAGCTACACCAATCTAACAAATAAATACCAAGATAGAATGGTGAAAGAAAAAAAGAAATTACACCTTAAATGAACAGCAATGAAGCGTGGGCTCATCTTTCGCATTTTATTGACCAATTCCTGCCCAAGTATTTCAATAGATTTTGTAAATCTTAGTGCATGATAATTCACATGGCAGCGTAATTTTTGCAATTCATCATCAAGAGTGTTTGTCAGCCTGTAATCAAATTTTGTCAACTGCACAACCTGCAAACATTAATTCCTTAGAAGAGTATCCTCACATGTCAAAGAAAAACTATCTTTGCAGTCAGGTTACCCAAAGCAATCTGTTAAACAAAAATAAAATATACTTCACAGATAAAGAGGCAAAGAATGAATAAATAAGTCACCAAATAAAATGTAAGACTAGAAATAGACTATGATTAAGATGCAGAAAAACTTTACGTAAATGAATTGGAGAATTTTCCTCTGAGGAAATAAGAAAAAATGTATGATATAAGAAACCATTGTTCATCAACATTGGATTTTTAGCATAGATTACTTGGTTCAGAATTTGTGTGATCATGTATGCACAGAGGACATTTTTCAACTACATAACACTAGTGCCAAAATCATTATGATTCATAATACGGGTAGAAAAATGAACATTTCCTTGGATGTGTTGAAGAAGGCATATTTTTTTATGGTAAAGTAAAAATTGCACTTTGGCGCCAAAGAAAAAGTAATAAAATCCACACTTTAAACTTAATATTTAGGTATCAAGTTTGGTTGGTTCTCATCAATTACCTATTAGTTAGCATCATTGGACATTTCATTTAATTTGTTTTCCACTTCAACTATTACCTGACATGACATGTCTATAGACCAAAAAATGACAATTCACTTGTAAGCTAAAGAAAACTAAAGCTCAAATCAGAATTTTTTAAGAAGGAAAGTCAGTACATTCGTAGAAGGGGGCAATCGAGTATTTTCTGGATTCTTTAAATGGATTATTTTTAGTGCCAATATAAGAGCATCAATTTTATTTGCAAAGCCTTAGTACATTGAGATGTCTAAAACAGTTTTGTTGTAACTACAAATATCACAAAATAGTCGCACATAGAAACAAAATTTGCATGACAGAAGCATTATGAAGAGTCTACTATGTTCTTTTTTCAGCAAGTTCTGTATCCCTCCTTTCCATAGAATTTGTGAAAGACTAAGTCTAAGATGAGCTATATAACTCTTTGAACTTACTTCCACATGAAAATGTCGATTTTGTTAACCAGAAATTAGTGATGCATTACATTTGAAAGTCCATGGAGAATAATATATGAGAATAACAATGGGAGGGGAATTGAAGGAGAACAAGCATAGAACATTTTATACCACATGCCATAAATGAAGCTTGAACCCATGGTCATGTTGGAGAAACACAGATCATAAAAGATAGCACAAAATATAGAAAATGCATATTGACAATCATTTCAATATGTAAGTAATGTTAATTATGGATAAATGTCATTTATCATATTTCCAAATGAGAAGAAAGATGGAGAAACCAAAATAGTACTGACTAAATTGATTACTTTTCACATTACTTACACGCCTACGCAACAATATAGGAAGGACTTCATCGAGATAATATTCAGGAGTTGATTTTCTTGGAACTCGCATTGTATATGGTGGTTTCTCCATAGACCTCATTACTTTGTAAGAGATCCTTTTGATAATTGTGACATCTTTTGAGAGGGAGGAAATGAACCAGTCCAAATCAAATATGTCTGCAAAGTCACTAAACATAGACAAAATAAACTAGTATATATTTACATAATATATATATGTGAATATATGTGCTCTTAAAGGATATTACACTAATTACTTTGTAAAACTTTTGTGTTAACAACTCACCTATTATCTTTCCAATAAGAATGATGATCCAGTTCAGGCACAACTAATGTGGCATTCAAAATTTGTGCAACCACGACAGCATCTGTTATCTGATGTCAAGAATATTGGTAGAAATAAAGCAATGAAACTAAATTGATTCATCTTTTTCCCTTTTAAGAATAAGTACAAACATGGTCATATCTAGAGTTATTTGAGCAACACAACGAAAAACATACAAACTTTACAACACAACAACAACAACAAAGCCTTATCCCACTAGGTGGGGTCGGCTACATGGATCATACGACGCCATTCCGCTCTATTAGTAACCAAACCTTTCGGTATATTATTTACCAATAAATCTTGCTCTATTAGTTCACCAAGTGTCCGCCTTGACCTCCCTCTCCCTCTTTTAATCGGACTCCAGATTATTTGATCAACTCTTCTTACTGGCGCATCTAATGGTCTTCTCTGAACATGACCAAATCATCTCAAACGATTCTTAACCATTTTCTCACTAATAGGAGCCACTCCGACTCGTTCACGTATATGGTCATTCATAATCTTATCTAATCTTGTATGACCACACATCCATCTCAACATCCTCATTTCGGCTACCCCCACTTTACGTTCATGTTGTCCCTTCATAGCCCAATATTCACTACCATATAACACTGCCGGTCTTATAGCAGTACAATAGAATTTTCTTTTAACTTTATTGGGTACTTTTTTATCACAAAAACATACAAACTTTACAAGCAAAAAGAAAAGCCGACAAGCTAAATTTTGGGGGGAACGTGGACGTGCTAGATTGATAACTTCAAATTAAAAATAATGAAATAATAAATCTAACAAAAGGGCAGCATTGCAGTATTTAATTTCTGTTTTTTGTCTGTTTTTATGTCAGACAAAAACTGAACACACTTTGACATATCTAAAGGAGATCAGAAAGAGAGCCTAACTAGACATAGTAAGGAGGTATGACAATCCTAAAAGTTATTAAACGATCTCGCATTTTGCATTTTGGAGCCATAACCTTGATATATCCTGAATATCCATATGGCTGCGGAGAAAATCCAAGTATCACAAATAATTTTCAACAAAAAGAATTAAGTGAAATTGTTCTGTAAGATTATGAACATTGGTTCTCCATCATATAAATAAGGAAAATTGTAAAATGAAGGTTGCTTCTTTGACACTCTCTTAGTGAGTGGGGTTTTGGTTAGAGTGTCGTGTATCTTCGCACTTTTGATGCTCTCTCCTGAGAGCTTACACAACAACAACAACAACAACAACAAAGCCTTATCCCACTAGGTGGGGTCGGCTACATGGATCATACGACGCCATTCCTGAGAGCTTACACATGGACATATAATCCTTCTCATTAATACATACATGGATGAGAACCTCAAATCTTGGTGATCATCCTTTTTCTCCTCAAAAAGATATGAAGGTTGCTTTCATGTTGAACAAAATCAGAAAATTATACATTTTTTCAAGCAATTATGGCAAAAGTTATAGAAAATACTTAAGAGGTCAAAAGACTGAAAGACAACACTACTATGAAAAGAATTAGTAAAGATAAATACCCCAGTTCGTTGCTGATTTAGTCCTCCACTGGTTGCAATCAATAAATAGCCATTTGATTTGGTCTCATTAACTGCAGCTAAAGACAATGAATGGAGCAGAAGGTAAGTCAGTTTTCAATTTCCAAGAAAAGTGTACGCATGGACAAAGTATCAAAAATATAAATGGAATAGTTAGCCACTATACAATGTTCAAGAGTCTATGATAAATGCTTGAAGGAGAATCACAAGAAAGGCCGACATGGTGCTGCTGTCTAAGAGTATATAACATTTCTATGTAAAGGCAAAACGAATAAGTCCACTAATTTCTCAACTCAAAAGAGAAACAGATCTGCTATTCTAACACAAGAAATAAAATAAACATAAGATCTTGATAAAAGTTATTGAACAAGAACTTACATCTATAATGAGGTGCTCTTTCACTACAACCATAATAAAGGTCTGAAAACTCGGATTTCCATATATCAACTGGTTCGAGGTATCCAACCTGCAATATTTTTCTGACAACCGTCAAAACTAAGCTCTTATACATCTAAACAGTATCAAGAAAAGAAAAGGTATCAAGACTTGACGATTATGAATACTATTCATATTCTTCCCATTCCTTCCTCTTACAGAAGAAGTATTATGCATGATTTTCACCCCTTCCTATTATAAATTCCTTTTTTTTCTGGCAAAAAGAAGGCTATGGAAGTGTTGGACAACCTACAGCACTTTGCTTTGGAATTAAATTTTAGGGGAGACGTATCCTCTGCATTTCCCCTCTTGAAACTACATTATGCCCTATGCATTTCCCCTCTTGAAACCACATTATGCGTAACTTTTGCTTCCCGAATGCAAAGTTTTAACTTGATAAATCCAAAGAAGTCAAATATAAAAATCGCTACAGGTTTGCATTTAATTAATAAGACCGCCAAAAACGTAGCAGGAACTAGGAAGAACTAAAAAAGGAGATCCTTTTCCCCTCATTAAGAGCTATCTATTGAAGCTCCTACCTTTTTGGATCGCCAGCGCCCCCGAAGGCGCGACGACCACTCGAGGTCGGCGGCCATCTGGCCGGTGAAGAGCGAGACGAGACCGAGAGCGAAGAGCATCAGGCCGCAGAGCACGGAGCGCGAGGCGCTCCTCCTCTCACATCCCCAAGCGGCTTGCGCCATCCGCTTCTTCGGTGCGACGACGGCGAACCCCAGCGCCGCGATCCCTTCCCCCAGCCCCTGGACGCAGAGCTTCTTCGCCATTGGCGACCGCTCATGGAGACGACGGAACCTTCCACAATCCGATCCCTAATGTGACAAGAACCTCTGCGCCATTGATGGCGGAACGAGCTGATCGATCGAAGAGAAAGGAAAGATGGAACCTTTTGTGGAGGCTTATAATGGAACGGTAAGGAACAGAGCAGGCAGCAACCATGAAATGTAAATTGAGATTAGAACCAACTCAGTGGATTTAGTTAATAGAACACACATGATGTCATGGTGCTTCTTTTTCCCTATCATGAAAGTGTCATATGACACGATAGTGGTGGTGGTGCTCATTTTGAGCAGTTCCTCAGATAAAAAATAATAATATTTATGTCTAGCAGTTAATGCCACTACTTTTTAAGATCCTTAATAGGCAACATATCAAATGACATTGTTATATTAAAGATAACACAATAAGCAATTAAGTATGGACATATTTTGTATTTTTTTTTCTAGTGGACATGTATGGGCATTAGTATATTGATAATAATAACTACATAGTGGGGGAATATATACTTACACCTAATTGGCATGTGACACAAAGATATTTTTTTTAAGTCTCCAATGTTCAAATTCTATCGAATCACAAAGATATATACTAGAGAATCGCAATCATGCAGAGATGTGACTCGCTAGAAAAGAAAGAAACAACAACAACGTTGAGTGTCTCATGAAGTAGAGCAAGAATGGTGGGATGCACGTAAGATGTCAACGTTGAAGTGAAGACCGACAACGACGACGAGGGACTACGGATGAAGTAATTGAGTAGGAGAATGTGACATAAATCACCATGGAAGGATTCGAAAGTCAAGAACTCACGCCAAGAGAAATCAAATAAGAAGACTATTTCTAGTGATAAAGTGGTTCGACGGGTGATAATAATCTCGAAAATTATTGAAGTCACCACTTTAAATTTTTTTCGCTTTCACCTTGACACCGAATTAGTTAGATATTAATAATTTTAGATACTTGTGAATTATTATCTAAAAAATAAGAACATGAATGCCTTTCGATTCTGGGAACTCGAATTTATTTTTTTTTCTCGATGAAATAGACCTTATCCTTAGGAGGATAAGCCCATCATTTAGTTACCCAAATTCTAGTTTTGGAAAAAAATAACTTGAGAAAATGAAACATTGAAATTAGTCATTAACGAGTGTAAAGATTGGTACTTTACTTGAGTACAAGAAAAAAAAGGTTGAGCCAATGGATTGAATTAATACTTACGGTCGTACTTGATTGAAGAATAAAAAATACAGTAAGATTTTATTCTCTGAAAAGTTTGGAGCAATATTAACATTATTTTGGTCAAGTAGAAGAAAAATAAATATTACTGAAAACTATTCTTGAAGGGTAGTTTGAAGTCATTCGTATAATATCTTTGTAAAAGTACGAATAAATTATACGGATCGTCTCTTAACAATTTTCGATTACCTTACTCATGTGGTATAACAAAATATAATAAAATAATATAGAATGTAATAAATAGTAAAAAAGAAAAAAGAAAGGTGGTGTCCCACCCCCTCTCCTCTCCGACGCTGGAGAGGAGGGGAAGAAGCGTTGGTACTCTCCTCGTTGTTGGAATCGGCAAGCTAGCGCACAGAATGGGGGCCAGCGTCAACCCCCTTTGCATCTCGCCAATGGGTGAGCGAGTTGCAAAGAGGAGTCGGCCCTTCTCTTGCGCGTGTCAACGAGCGTGCACGAGAGAAGGGGTTCGGCACCCCCTCTCGCCCGTGCGTGAGAGAGCCGACAAGGGGGCATCAGCCCCCTTCCTCTACAACTCGTCAGTGAGTGGTGATCAAGTACCAGTTGACGGCCGTGGACCTCGACGTCCTCATCACCATTGCCGGAGACGATGACTTGACCTACATGCTCGAAGAGTATGACCGCTTTGACGCTCTCGACTGCTGTCGTGCACGAGAGAAGGGGGCGTCGGCCCCCCTTTACAACTCGCCCACCCGTTGGCGAGTTGCAGAGGGGTGGCTGACCTCCCTCTGCAACTCGCCCACCCACCAGCGAGGGGGACCAACGCCCCCAACCCCCTCCACCCCCTGTCGAAAAATAAAAAAAAACTACCTATTATCGGTCAGGAGCATGCAAGAAAATCAAAGTTCGAGAACATTCCAATTATAAATTGAAGTTGGAGGACTGTTGAGATATTAACATAAAGTTGAGGAACGATTCATACAATTTATCTTTAAATGTTCCAATCTTCATAGTCAAACCTATCGTTCGGGGATGTAGTTGATGACAGTAGATATTAGTCGGAATGATACTATGATGATAATTGAAAAAATATATATTATTTTTATAAGATAATTATTGTTTTAATAATTTATTCTTTTTTTGGATGAAAATTATCTCTCTTTTAAGTTGTATAATTTTTCGCAAGCGTAAAAAAAATAAAGGAAGTTAAATTTTAAAATTTTCTTGATATCCGCACCATAATAGTTAATACTTAAATAATAAAGAAATAATTGTAACACGTAATTTAGAAAATTTTTTGAAAAAAAAATTACAGCTAAAAAAACTGTAATTTGGGTCTTCCCAAACATTTGATTTGTACGAGGCTCAGTCAGGATATCATTGGTACCCGAATGACACAACATCACCATTGAATTTGTACACAAGGTCAATTATAAAAAGAAAAATGATCTTTTAGGAAGATCATAAAAGTACACAGCAAGTCCTTCATTCTTTTGTCCATTATTGTTATCTAGAATATCAACTATATGCCTCGCTTTGCCTTCACCAAACAAATGTTCAAGTTAAATGCGAATTGTTAACATCACGTATCAGAGTGACGCACATGTCTACAAATCCAGGACACCCACAGAATCTCAATGACAATTTTAAGATCGACATGAAGATGTCGGAATTATGAAATTACATTACCCAATTTATTTTCGGATTGGCAGAATTCGAAGTAATCATATAAATATTCAAATTCACTATTACTTATGATTTCTGTTATCTCATATGCGAGACACTCCATTCGAAAATTTCATAAATTCCTATAAACAAATTCTTAAAATTACATACATACATACATACATACATATATATATATTCATAATTTTTTATTTAACAAAGATTTTACTTTTTTAAAAATAAATGAAACATAATCTATTAGTCTCGTCATAAAATTTCTTCAATTATAACATTAATCAAATACTCCATTAAAAAAATTCATAAATTTCTATACATAAATTCATAAAATTATACATACATACATACATACATACATACATACATATATACATACATATATATATATATATATATATATATATATATATATATAAACGTTTGTTCATACCTTTTTATTTAACAAATATTTATTTTTTAAATTGTAAATGAAACATAATATATTATTCTCATCATAATTCTATGTCCAAATTTGAGAGTTTAAATATATTCCATTCAAAAACTCATAAATTTCTATGTACAAATTCATAAAATTACACACACATATGTTGTGTATGTATATATATTCATTCTTTTTTAACAAATATTTTATTTGTTAAATATCATTAAGAAATTATATCATAATTATAAAGTTTTTCAATTATACAGTTAATCAAATTCTATCGAATTTACTTCAAATCTACAAGAATCTACTTCGAAATATGGCCTTTTATTGGAGCATTTGGTTTGATAATACAATTTTAAAAAATTGTGAAGTCGAAAATGTGTGAAACATCCAAATAATAATAATTTATTATTTACATTGATCTTATTCTCACTCACCCACAACCAGCTAGAGGTTTTGCTAATGAATTATAATTAATCATATTAATTCTTCCTTATTATCTTATCTTTCCCATGATTCCTCCTCTTCTATAGCAACATTTTCTCCTCATCTCTCTCTCCTTCACACAAAAGAATAGAAACAGTGGACATCAGATGCAGTAGAGGGTTCATCGGGTACAAAGAACGTTATGAGCATAGTTTTCCTATTATATCATACATGTTTTAGCTTGTAATATGTTGGGTCTATCCCATGTGAATTGATTATGCATTCATAGATATGTTCATGGCCCATTGGGGTTCATATTAAATTCTCTGTTTAAGATTACATCCATGCTTTCATGACTAGCTTAACCATTGATGTTGCATCCTAACTTAGGTGGTTTGTTTTCCTTTTTGTTGCGTCTTCTTGTGAGACTAGTTCTAGGGCTATTTCATGTGATGATTGTCATGGTAGGGTTTAGACTCGTGTCATATTTAGTTCTAATCTCAATCATGTTTCCTGATCCTCATTTGTGCCTACTTCTAACAACTATTACTTATGCCCATGCATATGATTATTTTTTATGTAGACTACTTGGTGAAGACTCAATCTAGTTTTAAAAAATTTCTTATAATTTTTACAATATCATGTATAAGTATCAACCCAAGCCTTAGGTGAATGGCTTATTAGGTTACTGTCCCTGTAATTGATTTGTTTCACTTTGCGATGAATTTATTTTACAAACCCCCTCTACGCCCGGTGAGGCAATGCACGGGGGAGGGGCGCCGCTCACCTCCCCCCTCCTCTCCGCGCGTGCACAAATCGCGCAGAGGGGGGAGGGGACGCCGCCCCCTTCCCCCTTCTCCGTCGCTGGTGAGGAGAGGGGTGGAGGCGGCCGCCCCCTCCTCTTTTCCCTCCGGCCACTGAGGCGACTCCACCTCTTGTCAGCGAGGACGAGAGGGGAGGGAGCACCCTTCTTTTTTAATTTATTATTATTATATTTTAATTTATTATTTGTTTTTATTTTAATTTTTTTAATAATTTGTTAACATGGAAAATAGTCTGCATGACGATACCACGTCGGATGTTTACTTGCATGGCAAAGAGAAAGCATCATAACATCAATGGAACGACCCATGCATTCATGTTATAAATTAAAATTTAAGAATATCACTAAACAAACGTCAAAGTTAAAAAAATACATAATTTATCTAACCCATCTATTGTGAGATCAAAACCCAATTGATCAAGGTTAGTAGGAATCCTCATATTTTCATGCCTATTTCAAAATTATGTTATTATTTTATCAGCGAAGTTAATAAAATTTTAAATTCATCTTCAAATAAGTAATTTAATTTTATTAATGCATATAAACTTTACTAAATTATAATATTTATCAACTCATTTTTACTCAAGGACGATATTATTTTCAACAATTGACAACTATCTATAATTAATTAATAATATAATGTTTATTTTATCATTGCATTATGAAAAACTAATTAAAAATATTTAATTATAAAAATAATAATGGTCATTATATTAAATCAAATATTACAATAATGTGTAGCTAAGAAAATGGAAATGTTTGAAAAAGTATAAAAAAAGTTATTCTTGTTAATGGCAACAATAAATATTCACTTTAATTTGTTCAGATGATTTTTGACAAAATAAATCAATTTGTTATTGCGATGCATCTGTTCACAATGTATCTTATGAATTTGATGACACCGGATGTATCTTGTCAATCAACTGATTTTTGCAATAAGAATAATTAGGTTTAAACTTACGTTTGATCTTATTCGTAGAATAATTAGGTTTAAACTTATATTTTATCTTGTCACAATGCGTCTTATCAATTTTAAAAATCCCAATGAGCAGTGAGCACAGCCCTCGGTCTAACCAGCATGCAATTTATCCAGTGAAGTGAACCAGAGCATTCATGCCGAATCAGACACTCATACAGTCATACTATGATGTGAAAATGGTCAACGAGTCAAGCACCAATTAATTCTTTTTTTATCTCTAGTTCGTGCATATTCATAAAAATCAATCAAACTAATTCCACTGAGACATTACTTTGCAAGAATAGCATGATATAACCTGCTAATCTATCATTTTATTGAGAGCTTAAAGTTTCTGATCATTTTAGAGCAAAACTTGTTTGGTAACAGGAAAAATATAGATGCTGCACAAAAGAAAACAAATTTTGGTTAACCTAAATATTTAGTTAGGAAAACTGTGCCCAAAAAAACCGACGAAAATTAATTTATTGATCGTTTCGTTTCCGATTTTATACTCGGAGTGTTTTAGAAATGATTCATTGCGCATCATTCGAGAAACCAAGCAATTTTCCGAAACCAGAAGCCACCAAGAGAAGTTACGGAAACATCAACAAGGGATGCGAAAAAAAAGGATCAAACTTTTTGATGAATCATATCACGAAGACGCAAAGTTCCCGTGCCGCAGCTCGCGCGGCAGGTAAAATGTAAGCGGATGCATCCGAAGGAAGCCACGCATGAAGTGAGTTCCCGAAAAGCGGATGCAAAGCCACTGCCCTGCTGTTGGTGTGCTTACTGACCATTCACACAAATGATGCGCCCGCAGAGGCGGGCTGCAGTATGTGATTGGCTAATTGGCCACCAGTTCTAAAAATAATAAATAATAAGAAAAGAAAGCGATCGATTTACCTTGTAAAACACTGTCGAGAGCTATCACTCTTCGTCGATTTAGTTTTTTTAAGAAAGCAGTACACAATGCTATCAGATCAAAGAACATGGGCACACGGGTTCATCGGATCATAACTAATAAGACGATAAATTTTCTAAATTCGAATGAAAAAAAGGGGGGAGGGAGGGACAGCACCGAGCAGTGCGAGAGAAAGAGACGCAGAGGTGGAGTGTGACGGAGGAAGCCGCAGGCAAAATGGTTTAGGGTTTCTCCGCGACGCCGGCCGGGAATTAAATAGCGTGCGGTTGGATTCTCATTCTCCCTTTTCTCTGTCGAAATGGACCAATTACATGTTGAAACCCAAAGCCCATTGAAGTTATCACATTACCGTGTGAGGCCCAAAGACGTGATAGGAAAAAAAAGGATTAATTAAAAGGTAAGGGACCTCATAATGTGTGATTCATTTTTTCAGGTGATCATTATGTGAGATTTAATTTCTTTTCTATAAATTCATTTATACGAAAGTGGTTTGGGAAGTATAGACTTTTCGGTCTAAAATATCTCACTTAACTTTCCTCGGATGGATTTAGAAATTTTATAAAAAAATCATCGTAAAAACTTTTAGAAATATTTTTTGGTGATTTTGCACTCCCAACTTTAATATGAAAATACTTTTAAATTTCAGATAATAAAATAAATTTTATATAAATGTATTAAATTTCATTTTATAGAATAGTATTATTATTTTGTCCAAACTTCTAACTTGTTATGTTATTTTTTTTTACTAGTCAAAATCCGTAAATTAATGAAAGTGTAGTTCACCCATCTCTCGTTGGAAGGGCCAGGCTAACGATTATTAAATTGGTGGCACTTTCTATTCCAGCCTTGACGATGCAATCAACAAAGTTTCCAAATTATATTTTGGGCGAAGTCGAAAATCCAATGTTATTAAAATGGCATCGGTATATTCAATCGCAAATTAGTGAATGAAAAAATCGGTTGAACCGAAAAAACTAGCGAACCCACGAATCGATCAAAAAAGTGGTTCAATTTCAAAAATTAAGAAATTCAAAAAAATAATATGGAAATGAAGCCAAAAAGGAAAATGAAAAAAGAGGAAAGTTCAAGAACGAAAATAAATTTGAACGAAAAAATAAGAATGATAGAAATTAAAATTTAAAAGGTAGTAAAAACAAGTACATAGATATGCCAATATTTATGGGGAAAGAAAAATTAATTGAAATAAAAAAGAAAAATGTTAAAAATATAAAAATAATACGAGTAATTTATGGTTAAAATATTAATATTTTGTCAAATACAAGAGGAAAACTGACACTAGAAAATTAACAGGGTACCAATTAATGAAAATAGAAAAAACGTAAAAAATAAAGAGATCAAAATTAAAGGAATAAGTAAAATTAATATTAATATGTCAATATTAATAATTTGGGAGTCGATCTTTTATGAATATTAATTCTTAAGTAATATATTTATGCTATTATTCTATTATTATTATTATTAGGTTATGATTACATTTTTATAAATTCTATAATATTAATTTGTGTTATAATTTTAAAATTTCTATAAATAATATTATTTTAATAAAATTCGGTTAGAATGGACGAGTCCAACCTCAAGTCAGTTAGCAATCCGGATTAAGAAAATTTCCATCAAAATTTCCTTTGGGGACAAAACTCTGAGATGCTGAAAATACATCCTATAAATTCGGACATGGTCGTCTTCTTGAATTCTGGTGTGCTACGAAAATGCACGTAATTATTGCCTTATTCGCAAAAGCTCTGCTGGAATCTAATTGGACTCAAAGACCAATTGTAGAAACATGCTGTAGTTGCAATGTATATATGATATAGGTTTCTTGCTTAATCATTACGATGCTGAAATTTCCTCGTAGTTAAAAAAAATGAAAATAGCAGATTTTGTGGATGAAGAAGGGAGTTGGCAACGGCACAAATTTGCTCCTTGGCTTTCAAATGAAGCTTTAGGCCGTCGAAAGCTATCCTTCCACCAAGGCCAATAGCTGACTAAGATAAGTTGATTTAACTACGTTTTAGTGATGTTCTAACATTAATTCTGTTTACAGATTGCTCACTAACAATAGTGATACTAAAAAAGAAGCAGCTTGGAGGCAAGTTTGGATCCTCAACGAATTCGCAGCTTCTTTTGGATGGTCATCAGCGGATCATATTTTATTAAGAATATAAAATTAATGATATTGCTCGATTTTAATTAGATTTATTAGCCTATAAAGTTAGTCAGTGGTAAGTGAAATCATGCACGTGATAACTATATCAAAGCTATCTCAGTAATTCACACATGATGAGAAGAAGAATTAAAAATGATAGATGTATAGAATCTTACAATAAAATTAATAATATTATTTTTCTTAATGATTTAAACTTTTACATCTAAGTTTTTAAATATTTGAGTTCATATTAAATGAGTAGACGTTGCAACGGAGCACATGTGAATAGGGGTGAAAATAGTTCGGATTGGTTCGGTTTTTCGGTCTAAAAAAAATCAACCGTTATTTTTTGGGTCGATTTTTAAAATTAGAAAGACCACCCTAAAACCATTTTGAAAAAATAAAAATCACCCTTTAACGGATCGGTTTTTTCGGGTGGTTTTTTTGGAGCTCTATTTTTATATAATTATATTTAAAATATATATTAATAACTTATTAATATAAAATATTTAATTTTATATTAAATATAAAATATACTACTAAAATTTTAAAATTATTAAATTAGAGTTTGATAATGTGATAGAAAAGTATGAAATTTTATATAAAAAAATATTATATCTATAATAAAAGAATTATTAACACATGTATTAATTATATAAATAAAAATCATAAATAAAAATCGGGCTCCACGGGCCCTTACGATTTTTTCGGGTGGGACCTTAATTTTAGCGGGTGGATTTTAATTTATTAAAAATCACCATAAATCATATTCGGACCCCTAATTTTTTGATTTTTTTGGTTCGGTTTTTTCGGGTCGGATGAATTTTTTCGATTGGTCGGGTTTTTCTTACACTCCTACATGTGAATGGCGCAATTAGTTACTCTAAAGGTCCAATTATTTTATTTTTTTCGCGTGCAATAGAGAAGAATAGCTGCTCGCCAACCTTGAGCCCAACCAATTTTATTGCCAAAATCTGCCTTGAGCTATGACATTTTTGTAGGTTGCTAACTCCAATGGAAATGGAGAAATTGTTACATTTTTTGACCCAATCTTCGCACGACCAAGGAATAATCAAGGAGGCAAAAGTTTGAAAACAACCTCTTCCTTCGTTTCATCAAAACATGCAACAACACTATAGATCTGGCTTAATCAAGCAAATTAAGAACATGCATGTCACAACGTTTGAGAAGGCAGCAGACCTCATTTTGTATGAGGAATCTTCTCGAATTTTTTCCGATTGAGAATTCGCCAGAGTGGAAGAGATCAAAAGAGTTGAAGCCAATCGGTCCTACTGCACATGCACGTAGCCCGTCTCGTACAAATAAGAGCGTCTCCGATCACATGCAGTGATCACCTCTCATTGACCACATATGTGCGCGCCCCCACATGCACCGCTCGTAATAATAATAATAATAATAATAATAATAATAATAATAATAATAATAATAATAATAATAATAATAATAATAATAATAATAATAATAATAATAATAATAATAATAATAATAATAATAATAATAATAATAATAATAATAATAATAATAATAATGATGATGATGATGATGATGATGATGATGATGATGATGATGATGATGATGATGATGATGATGAAAAGAAAATTGTGACAAATAAATATATTAAGGATAAAAAATAATATAATTAAGAATGATTGTTATAATTGAATATCAGAGTTGTGCTGTAAAATCGTTTATCCATTTTGTTTTCGTTCAAATTGATTAGCATGATTAAACTTCTGTTTGACATTATTAGCGGTTTGACAAACGGATAGTTGTTTAACTCGTGGATAGATGATTAATTAGAGGATAATAGGCAACGGATGTGATTAGCGCTTGTAACAAATAAGTGTTTGGTAAACTTAACGATAGAATTAGCTGATGAATATAAAATGACATAATCATACATATGATAATTTATTTAATTTAAGCACTATACAAGTTATATTATAATACAAATAAATTAAATATTTATATCTTAATTAAATAAAATAAAATTTCACAACTATTTTTTTGTTAAAATATATAGAAATTTATATTGACAATAATTTTTATAAAGTGCACCCATGATATAAAGTATTAATTGTGAAATTATTTTTTATTCATTGTTAACATATAAATAATTTACAATTAATTAAGCATTAATATAAAAGGAAATATAGTTAAATGGTTATAAAATAAAATATGAGAAAATAATAAAATAAGTTGGAAAGAAATAATATATTTAAGTTAGGATAAAATTGAAAAAAATTATAAAGTGCTAATCTCTAAAATTTAAATATTAGTTGAAATAACTTTTTTAATATTTTCATATCAAATACTAAATATTATTTATTTTTGTTATTTATCAAATAAAAGAATTAACGTTTGAACCGTTAAAGATTACTTAAAATGTTAATATTGTCAAACAGAATCTAAATTCTCACGGCTCGCGGTTGACAAGATTCTGGCAGCCGGCCGTCGCAACCGAGCATCGGTCCCGCGGCCGTCGTTAGCTAGTCCGAGCGAACAACAGCTCTCTTCGTCAAGCGTCGATCGCTTTCCTGACAACTGTTCGCGTCGAAGAAATGTGAAGAGCGAAAGGGACCGCCACGGATATCTGTAAAAAGGTCATGTCCCACAATAAAGTTGCGGAGGTTCCAACCGACACCTTCCCCCTTCCGCCTCCCCCCTCCCCCCCTCCCAAAGCTAAACTATAGCCGTTCCTTCCCCCCTGGTGATTTGTCCCCGTACGTTCGATCCGTAAGAAGCTGAACCAAAACGTATTAATGTTTTATTATTGTGTATTAATTAATATAGTTAAACAATGATTAAAGGTGACAAGCCACTGTCCCTGAACATGAGTACGACGGACGTGGCTCACGTGCAGGACCCACGAGCGAGCACATGAGAATGGTGTTGGGATGATTCCCTAATCTTTTGAAATTTAATTTCCATGTAAGAACTATACATATATAATCTTTGGGGTAGGACTGAGGAGGAACAGTAGCTGTTTTAACTGTACTTTGACTCCATTCACAACTTGCTCATATTATAATGCTCATATTATACACGCAACAAAGTTGACATGCTAGGAAGATTAATAAAGTACACATATACGAGTGAAGAGGATCATGGCACACAAAAGCCTGGGCCAAGCCGGGAAGTGGTAATATCACGAGCAACAAATCACCAGCCGTTAATTTCTTTTTCCGATAAGCACCAGCTGTTATTGTTTGAAGCAAAAAGTAGAAATTAATGTCGTTGTCTCATTGACTCTCTCTCTCTCTCTCTTATCCATCGTCGGTCGCGGACTCGCAGTAGTACTTTTTCTCCTCTTTATCAGCGTGCTTCATTCTCGCCTCAAGCACCATTTCGCTTCCTCTCCATCAACTCATTACTACAAAAGAGGCAAAAGGCGGCAGCCGCAGCTCGAACGGAGGACAACAATTTGCTTGCCTCCCTTGGCTCTCGTTGGAAACATGGATTTTGGCACGGGAATGGGATCGAGAGCTCGTATCTCCAGCGTCCTTTCAGCTGCTGGCGGCACCAGCTCTTTATACTCTTCTCCAGAGTACCTCTGTAACCTTCCATATCAAGTGGACAGCACCCTGCGCGTGGACGACCTCCTCAACTTCTCCAGCCATGCCTATGATGTCTGGCCCCCTGCTGTCACGACTACCAACCACGTCCACCATTGCGACACCCAATTCCACGCTGCTGCAAGTGATCATCTCATCAACAGTGCATCCATGTCGTCCTGTTTCCAATCTCCACAGAGCCCCTTGGATCACCTTTATGTTCCAGTAAGACTCTGTCATTCATGCACTGTGCGCCATCTGATCAATTCTAGTTCATCGTGTCATCTTCTCCATCGTATGTTTGTGTGGTTATAAAAAAGTTTAGCTTGTTGCAGCGCGAGGAGGTACCGGAGCTCGAATGGCTGTCCAAGTTTGTGGATGGGTCCTTTTCGGATCGGATCTCCAATAGTTACCAGTACGCCGCCCCGATCGTACCCTCGAGCACGCAGGCACAACTCCGGTCGAACGACTCGGCCGCTTACGGCAGAGCTACAGCTCACGTCGCATGGACATCCCCGTTGCTACCATTGCCTGTAGCGCAGACTTCTCCGTCCTCGTCGTCCTCGTCATCGTCCACCGCCGATTTGCTAGTTTCACCGAGGCCACCGTCAAGCATCGGTAGCAGCAGAGGGAAAAAGGGCGGAGGAGGGAACACAGGTACAGAGGGTGGGGTAAGGCGCTGCACGCACTGCGCGTCGGAGAAGACGCCGCAGTGGCGTACGGGGCCCCTTGGGCCGAAGACCTTGTGCAACGCGTGCGGCGTGAGGTACAAGTCCGGAAGGCTCGTGCCGGAGTACCGACCGGCGGCAAGTCCGACCTTCGTGCTAACGCAACATTCCAATTCCCACCGCAAGGTTATGGAGCTGAGACGCCAGAAGGAGCTCCTCCTCCTCAACAATGCGGCCGCTGTGTCTGCAACATCGTGGCCCGAGCTTCACTTCACTGGTCATTAGCATCAGAAAAATGGCGTCTTCTGATTGTTGCCGGCGCCGCGCGCAGCCATTTTGGTTTGTTCCTAGTTCTCTGTACATCGGATATCTGTCGGCTAATAAAGTTTGGTTTGCAATTTCGAAATGTAAACTAACATCTGAATTTTAATCTTGACGCAGACAACAGATAATTCACGAAGAAGCATCAAATCTGAGGTTTTATTAACAATTGAAGGTAGGAAGAAGGACGCAACAGCAACCTGAAAAGTGAAAACAGATTGAATTATGGCGTCTGCTGATTGTGAGATGCAGATTGATGTGTATTTAAGTTTTCTTACTTGTTGATCACTTTGTTAATTTAGGACTATCAATATCAGTCTACGTAGTTTACTAGTTTATTTACTTTTGGACTTTAACATTAAGCTTTGTAATAAAGCTCTTTCAACCAAGAGCTGCCCCCTGGTTCGATTATCAGACATTGACCAGAGTTTACCCTATTACCACTTTCCGTCCGAATACCGGTGGTCTCTGCGCTCTCTCTCTCTCTCTCTCTCTCTCAAAGTTGTTCATTCATGAAACACTATTATTAACAAGTCACAAAGTTATAGATCTCAGACTCAGAGCATAATACCTACAAACTACTTTTATTATGCCTGCAATCCTTAAACCAATTCGCGAGTGTTCCATAAGCATAAATGTAATTATACATTTTTTGCAGTTACCTACTTGGTATCAGTACAATGTATACCCACATAAAAATTAACTAAACAAGGTTTAGAGAACTCCATGTATCATTATCAAACTAAACATGCATTTAGAATTCATAAAAAGTAATTAATTAATTATTCTGTAAAATGTGGTTGATGAATTTTCTCCAACTATTTTTCAACTAATATTTTAAAAATCGAATTGTGCATAACTTTGTTGATGACAAAGCAGGGATTCGGTAAAGAGAAAATATTTAATATGATAATATAGTATATATAATAAAAAGCCCAAAAAACTGTTTTTTCCTTAAGATGAGGTTTAGGAATGAAGACACCAAAAGAAGAAAACTGAACCTTCGGACTCCAATTGGGAAACCAAAGTTTACATCCATAAGGTCCTGTTTGGGAATATTGAAATGTAACGTACTATGATTTTTTCCCCGTCTCAAAAAAATATACAAAATGGTGTTCGGATGTCAATTTTCCTACGCAAAATTATATGGTTTAGAGCTAAAATGAGGTAAAAAAATTAGGAGGTTGAAGTTACTTATTTTTTTCTTTGGACAACGTTGTGTGAGATTAGACATAAAGCAAGGGAAAGATCACTTCATTATTTTTTTTTCTACGGTAACTCTCTGCATCCAAACACCTTCTTTAGAATCATTTCCTACATATTTGATACTATGGTATGATACTTTTTAAAAATGAACATATCATAGAATTTTACAATTGAATGGCTAAAATTCTTTTTAGCCAAACAGGCCCTAAATCTTAAGTTCTACTTAGAACCCTAGTGACTAAGAGACTTAGAGACATATGCATGCATTACGTAGAAAAAACTTGAAATCCTTCTGGCGTTACACATACATCATATCAGATGAATACAAATCGCCATGTACGCTTTCCGCTCGTTAAGATATTCTCGAATGTCTTGGAGGCCTTGGCAAGTTCCTCAGTGACTGCTTGGTGCGCTTTAAATTTCCTTTTCTCGGCCTCCTGCTGTGTGCTCGTTATCTTCAGATGCATCTTCTCGATCTCCTTCACTCTTTTTTTCTCCCATTTTGTCTGCGTTGATCGATCAAAAGAAAACAAAGAGACATGGTGATCACTAAGTGATTCCACGGTGGGATCACACTGGCCGAAGAGTAGATGTGAGCTTATATCACCTCAAATCCCTGCATAGCAAACTTGGCCTTTCTTATACGTTCATTCTCCCATTCTTCAATGGCAGCCTCCTCCGTCCTGAACCTGCACGTCGAAAAGAATTCAATAAACGAAGAAATATGCATGTGAAACAAGCATTACTTAAAAATTTAATATCACGGAGATGAATGTGAAACAAGTATGGCTACCTCCTTATGAGCTTCATTGTTTTTGCTTCAAACCATTCAGTAAGTTTGGAATCCATCGCGTTGCTCCTCCTTCCTGATTTGAAATTTCTGAAAGAAATCCCCTCTACAAGATTCTCTTCTATGTTAGATGGTTCAATCTCAAAATCTGAATTCTCATAAGAAGTGCTGCCATCAGCTGCACTTGCCTGAAGTGATTGCAAAATCTGTATTCAAACTGCAGCCTTGGAATTCGCAGGGAAAAAAATTAGTATTAAGCATTAATAATATTATTAAACACAACAAAGCGTAATGTAGTAAAAAAATATGAAAATTTTTCTACCATCAGATAATGCAATCTGAGTAGACATAGATTGAGGGTGAGAGTTACTGCTCAGTCTGCTCTGCTTTCTTTTCTCCTGCTCTGCATCACCTTGAACTGACCATCTTCCCACCCCATCCTTTAGGACAATGCCTAGAGAAACCTGTCCGAATGCTTCCTTTCGTCTGGACTCGAGCAACAAGCGCTCTGCAGCTGACTTGGCTAACTTTTCTTTCTGAAACCGGTTTGGAGGACTGCATTTCTTGGATCGATGTTCACTTCCTACGATGGATCGAGCGTAGAAGAGACAAGACACATTATCGTGAGTGAGACATGAAGAATTGGAAGGAGTTAACTAAATCTAAACATAAAAAGACGTCTACTTCTAATATTTGGGCTGCGAGTCAGTTTGTTATCTGTCTGAAGTTTGTGCGGATTGAAAGTTTTGGAAGCAGACTTCCTGCTCTTGAGCATTCTTCCATGTTTCTCTTGTTCCCCGGGCAGCTGACGAGGTGACACGGAGTTCTTCCTACTACTTATATTGTTCCTCGATCTCTGATCCACCTGGAAGAGACCTCGATCTAATGAATCATATGCGCATCAAGAAATCTTAAAGAAAAAATAGTGCAAGAAAATCAAGGCATATGCCAAGAAACACAATAAGTACAAGAACTATGCATAAAAGAAAAAAAGATGAACAACGAAGGAGGAAGGACCTCAATATCAACAGGTATCGTGAAGAGGCATTCTGCAGCTTCGACATTGGATAAATGGCAGGAGGTCTACATCATCACAAAAGAACATGCATTAACTAAGGTGCTATAACTCAAAGAAACACGCAAGGAAATTTCATAGAAAGAAAGCAGTGCACTAGTTTTGTCTCTCAACACCATTAGAGAGCACGCATGAGCCAATGAATTATTCAGCAAAGAAAGAAGAACCTTGTCCTTGGCATCAGCTTTAGAAGGGGGTAGGGGTTCTTCAGTAGCAGCGGCGGGGAAGTAAATGAAGCTGCCGACGCTGGAGACGGAAGGGGAGTGATGACCGCGAGAACTCATCGAGCCGCAGATGGGTGATGCATTCATTGGAAAATGTCCCGTGAGGATAGACCCCGTTGGCCTGCTTGACTCCCGGCGGCTGTAAAATGAGGAAAACATCGGGGCATCGCCGCGGTTCTTGCCGACGTCTTCGTCGTCGTCGTCATCAGTCGTCCGGGCCTCGCCGCGGCCGCTTTCCCGGAGCCGGTTCGACTTACTGGATGCGTCGTCGGTGGACAGGCCCCAGTCGTCAGCTGGGAGGCGGAGGAAATCCCTGAGAGGACGTCTTTTCTTGGTGTTTCCGCATAGAGTTAAGTCGTTCTTGCTTTGTTTGCGATGAGATGGAGGCATCGCGCTGTGCATTTGGAGAGGGAAACACAAACACGCGCTTCTTCAAACTTCAATTATGGCCAAGGTAATAATAAACGCTTCATATTTCATAAAAAGTGGCCGAATAATATGATTATACTACCCATATCGTTCCACTTTTTTCTCTTGAAAAACTTTAAAAAACTTCTTTGACAAATAACTAATGGAAGGATTCGTAGGAAGGGTTGGTAGGATGATGCGGTGAAGTAGGGTGGTATTTAGATATATAATAGATGTGGGGTGAGGTAATAACAATTTTATTTGTGGAAATGTCATTTTTGTCTTTCCTTATATATTTAAACGATTTATAATAGATTAATGATTAACAAATATTTATCACTTAGTTTTCTCTTTTATTTTTTGTTTGATCTATTTTTATTAAATTATTTGCTTTTCTATAAAATTTTCATTCATCTATTTTAAAAAGTTAAAATAAAAGATAAATCTTTATTAAAAATTATTATCATAATATTTATTTACTAGTATGAGAGAGAAGAGAAGCTGATGAGAGAGAAGAGAAGCGAAGAGAGATGGAGAGAGAATGAAGAGAAAGGGTTAATTTATTCTGAAATTATTAATCCTTCTACTTTTACTAATTTGGTGTAATAAAAAATATGATGAGTACAACTACATGAGGAGAGAGAAAGATCCAATGAAAAAGATCTCAAACCTTGTTGAGCCGACGCTTGAACCTTTGTTGCAGTGATGCTTCAATCGTGCTTTTGTAATCTATTGTTCATCTCGAATCCGATGCCTCTCAAGGTAGGTAATATGATGTTACCGACTAAAGTGAGTGGTACGCACATTAAGGGGCCGTTTAGCAACTGGAACTGTAGTTTTACAAAGTTTCCGTGAATAGTTGATTTAATATATTAGTTCTAATTGTGTTTGGATGTAAGAATGTGCGAGGAATAGAGCGATTTAATTGATATGTTCTGCGGTGTGTTTGGAGAACCAAAGTGAACTGCCCTAGCAAATTACCAAAATGCCCTTCTCCCTATATGATCTTCGCCCGACCTGTTGGAATAATGTCATCGTATAATTACCGACGCTTGCGCGACGTCACCGACAAGTGGACCTAGATCGCAGAGTGATCTCAGGTAACTATAGTTCAAGATCCCTAGGCCGGTCCGATTCGACCGCCTCTTCTCTTCCATTCACTTTGCATTCGTCGGTACAATCTCTTGTAGAAGGCTTTCGATCGTCAACCTAATGGTTGCGTCGGCGTCGTGACGTACCTGGATCTTCTGAGAATGAGCTCCAAGGTAACCCTAGCCCCAATTGTAACCCTAGTCCTTCCCGACTGGATCCGCCTCTTTTGTTCCATACATTTACTCAGCGTTCGTCAGTGTTTTCTCTTCCCCAAGGCCTTCGATCCACTGACGCCCCTTCATCAACGATGGTGACCTATTCATCGGGGAACCATAGTTCGTTGTTGTTGGGCATTGCATCTACGACAAGGGACTCGACATTTGCATTCTAACGTCCCATTCCCAAGGCCGACTGAACTTTCATGACTTAACTCCCTCTTGATTGCTGGCTTCCTCTTCGATTTGCGACCACTCGAAGGTATCCCTGGCTCCCATCCTGGCTTCCTCTTCGATTTGCGACCACTCAGAGGTAACATGCACTGAATTATGCTTACTTACAATTTTTGATTCCCCAATTTTAGGAATTGATTAGCCAACTATATTTGATATGCATCCCACTTACGAATAGCAATTTGATAGTAATCAACTTACTAATTCAATTTTATGAACTGATTTGCCGATATGCTATCTTATTGATATGACCGCTCCTAAATCTATCTACGAAGTAATCATATTACATCCTAGATCATGTTTAAATCCATCGGACCAGAGTTAAGCACCTGAACATATGTTTCTCAATTCTCTCTGTCTTACGTATGTACAATGTCATCTGAATCACCAACCTTTTTATAATAGGATATGAAGTGACAGACCATTGTTCCCCACGGATCAAAATTCTACGTTGTCTACGAAGGATGCAACCCAAGCATATATGAGTCGAATGAGGAATGTGCAGCACTGGTGAAAGGTTATAGTTATTTTTCTTATAGGAAGTTCAACTCGTATGACGATGCATCTGCTTCTTACGATAAATATGTGAACACACGTGCTGATCCAATTTTGTACTAAACTTGACCCCATGGACAATGAACATGTTTCCTCTGTTGAAGTTGGGGCTAGAGTGAAAGTGGAACCCGCACGGTGTAGATGTAAGTGTCCTAGGTCCAACGTGATGCCATTAGTGGTGTATGCAATCGTAAGCTTTGGAGTTGGTATGTTATGTTGTAAGGGTTGTAGCAATGCTTGAACAGACTGTGTAATTTTGCTTTTTCTTGATGGGCGTAGATCGTCCTCGTTGCTCCCTTTTGATGAACAATATTATGTTAAATTATTAAGTTTGTTGTACTTTTGGCAGAGAACTTTGTATGCATGTGATTGCAAAATGATGTCCAATTGTTGTATATTGTGATGTACTTATATCCTTTGATGAGTTTTGGTTGAGAAATTTGTATGCAAAGCACTGTAGAGAATGCAAATAAAGATCAACTAATCATTTTCATGCTTGCACCAGGAGTAGCTTTGATTTGAGACTTCACAGGAGGATAGGCTACTGTTTCAGAAATACTTTTACCCTTTTTCATGAATCAACAATCTTGTATCTTGTGTCCCCTTTGACCACATTTAAAACAAGTTCCTGTGAATACCGAGCATTTTCTAAAATGATATCTTCCACAAGTTGTACAATATGCATTTGTGCGGTATTGTTCTTGTCTTGGTCCAACTCTACTTTGATTTTTTGAAAATATTCTTTTCACTGCACCTGCTTGTGTACTTATATTTTTCTGGTTGGCATGATATTTTTGTGCACCTTGTGATCCATTTCCATGCATTCTATTATTGTAAAAGTTACCATGAGACTGAAATACACCATCACCATATCTTGTCATTTTATTACTTGGCCCAGTCTGCGTAAAGTTGAAGTTTGGTCTTTTCAAATGTTGGCTAACTTGATTCCTTTCCTCTATAAGCTTTTCAGCTCTTAGTGCTGCTGCCACCAACTTGGAGTAGTCAGTGAACTCCAACACTTCAACTTTCTCTATAATGTTCAAGTGAAGTTCTCCTTCGAATCGCCTACACTTGTCACTTTCATCTGACACCAAGCTCGGTGCATATTTTGATAGTTGTGTGAACTTTAATTCATACTCAGCAACTGATAATGCTCCTTGTGTCAGATTTAGGAATTCCTTCTGCTTCCTATTAGTATATACTTTGGGCAAATACTTCTTTCGAAATTCTCGAAGAAAGTCCATCCATCCAAGAGTAGCTGGAAAATTTTGACTTCCAGGAATTGTCTCCCATCAATCCAACGCATCTTTTTGCAACAAAGAAATAATATAATCAAACTTTTCTTCATTGGAGCACCGCACCTGATTAAATATTCTATCCATATGCTTTAACCATGCCTCTGCCTCTGATGGGTCAACTGTACCTTCAAAATCAACTGCACCTTATTTTCTAATTTTGTCGTAGAATCTATTTCTTTACATAACTTGGGAGGTCGGGTTTATTCCACTCATAATAGCCCTTAAAGCTTGTGCAAGAACTTGTGCAGCACTTTGATTCTCAATAGGATTGACTTGCTCAACAAAATGAGGAAGTCTTGATGAACCCGCTGGGATCTCATCATCATGTAAGGGAGGGTTATCATTCACATCTCGTGCCGCACCTTGTACCGATGCATGAGATGAAACTGATGGGCTCCTATTAGGTCGACCGCCTGGTGAAGCAGAATGACTTGGGCCAATAATAGCAAATTGGTCATCACCACGACGCCTCCGCGGTGGCATTTTTACCCTTTCAAAATGAAAATAAAAAGAAAGACAAAAGCATGCACTATCAATCTAATGCAAATAATGTCACCTAGCCTTAACTTAGGTTATATTGTCTACAGAATCTTATAACCTAAGCTCTGATACCAAAAACTATCACACCCAACTCCGTGACCAAGTTCAAATTTCAATTATCATAATCTCAGTTACGTTTAGCCATTCCTAAAATAAAATCGGCAAAACCTCCCTCCCTTACTTTCTTGTGTTATTAGCCCACACATACAAAAGATGGATATATATTCATCAAAGTTTAAAAAGAACTATAAGATATGACATCCACATATTGTCATCATATTTTTTTTCACAAATCATTTCACATATAACCCCACAGGATCAAGTCTTATACAACCTTACAAAAAGTTCCTCACAGACTTAATTACAACATATCTAAGACTATCTATTACACATGCATGCTTCTAAAAACAAAAGTGAAAGGGGATTAAAGTGCTCCAGCGGCTCGACATCTTCTCTATATGCAGCAAAAATAAGCTCCGAGTCGACTCAACTCGAGAACTTACGAGTATCTGAAAAAAAATATTTAAAATGGGTTTTATGAGCAACAATCATTTGCTCAGTGAGTGAAATAAAAGTACAACATAAGGGAACAATACGAGTGCATATAGCATATAACATTTAAATAACAACATTTCTTTCATATGAAGAAACATTTAAAGCATATCATATATAGCATAACTTGTTAAATCATATGAACTTTCATAGAAGTAAAAGTAACTCAAGATATCATAATTTTCATATTTAAACTTCACACATGTGTCATTGCACATACTCATCATGGGTCAATACGTATCCCTCTATAATCATGTGTCATACAGTTAAGCAGAGCTTCATAATTAAGAGTCACGAATACGCAGAGCAAATCATGGGTCAATACGTATCCCTCTATGATTGTGTGTCATACAGTTAAGCAGAGCTTCACAATCAAAAGTCTCAGATACACAAAGCAAATCATGGGTCAATACGTATTCCAATCATGATTGTGTGCCACCCAATCATAATTCTCAGATACGTAGAGCGATCATGAGTCAATACGTGCACGCAGAGCAGCCCTCAAAGGGCAAAGACACCCGATATACGCCCCAAAAGCTTCATGTATATCGAATGCGGTCCCAAAGTCCTTTTTCAAATAGCATGGCTAATGAACACATGGAGTTTAACAATATCAAAATACACATGTCATAATCTCATATCATTATCAAATAAAACTTATTTTCACTTCACAAGCATTGTTCCCTAAAAATATTTTTGTATAAGATGTTACTCCATCTTATATGAAATCCTTGAAACATATCATAAATACTTTTCATATCTCAAGATATGTTTCAATAATAACAATAATAAGCTTTACTTGAGTTAATACCATAAATAAAAGAATTAACATATAACATTTTGCTATGTTGTAAATTTACCCACTCATCTTTTATTTTATCACTTTAAGGAGGTTTATTAGATTTCCTCCCTTTCACTTGCAACTTGATATTTTCCTACAAGCAATAACGTTTTTTTACTTTTCAATCACTAATAAGGTAATATGCAATGCATGCTCATGATGCATGAATGATTATGCACCCTAAAATGCATGTAATCCTCTCTAATACCAATTTCTAGCTTCAGGTATTCATATTCATTAATTATTCCATACTTGAAACTTTTCAATTTCCTCAAAGCTTAACTATGTGCTGTTTCAATATTTCAGACTGAGTGTCTGTCAATAAATAATTTATAGCTTCTTAATCACATGGGCAAATCTTATGATTCTAGATTAATTAGAAACTAGACATAATAATGTTTTCAACCCCCAAGTATCATTATCAAATTCCAAGTGAGTAAGTTAGGACATCCCAAGCAATCTGACCTAGGGTTTGTGCCATGGCAGACTGTATGTCACTGAAATATTGATTTATATGTTTCTTCATACTTGTCCATTAAACTAGGGCATAATTTTACTGAAATATAGACTTCATTAGTAGTTTTTCATAAAAATTAGAGAATTTAACTCGCTATACAGACTTATAACAAAAATAGTTAATTCGGGTCGTAATCTGTAAATGTCCTAGAATCTGATAGAAGCATCACTATGAAATGAAAAATTCATTTCTCCCCAAATACAAGTTCAAATAGTATGATTCCACCTCTCACCGAACCCTTGAAATGTCTATTTAAACATATCCAAATTTCAAACCCTTAATTCACTCTATTCGAATCGTGCCCTAATTTACAATCGAGACTTATATCAGACTCGGGACAATATGAGTGACATGTGAAGTTAAGTTCATAACTTCCTCTATAGAACTCCTTTTTAGGTGATTCCAGAGTCCATGGAAATTTAACTTTGAATGGATGAACCATACAAAATTTCATAATTTATGGTTCGTTTATCACCGTGTAATGATTCTCTCAATCAGAAGAAAACTTTCCGGATCAAAACTCACATGGAACAGCCGAAGTTCCCGATTTTTCCCAGGTCGGTTCGCTCGAGTTCTTCCTCTGTTAATTTTGCTACGGTGGAAATATAATGTTAAGTGGCTTATATATTTTTTTCAGAATTTTCTGAGGTCTTATGACGGTTTGGAAAAATATCCCTTTGAGCAGCTCTCACCTGTCTGCTTCAGTTGCTTGGAACTTAAGTGATGACCAATCACATTTTTTTATCATAACTAAGTGTTTTAACCCTAATTAAGCTTACTTAATCCTATTTGAACATATATATTATAATATTTAGAAATTTTGTGATCTATTTCTAATAATTCTATATAATTACTTTATAAAGTTTATCGATAATTAAGTAGTCATTATGCACTAATCGAAATATCAATTACTATATACAAATATCACTAAATGGACATCCAAATTAACTTAGTATGTTAATTAAATGCATGATTATGCACAAATGATGTTTCTAGGGCACGTCCGTGACATGTATTGTATAATAAAAAAACCATCAATCCAATTATTATTGAAATTTTTATGTGTTGTCAATCCAATTCTTCATCTTTATCCGCTTACCCCTTTCCTGATGTGTTAAAAATGGTCTTAATTAACGATGATCACTACAACTCATATTATAATTGTAACAGGTAGAGCACATAGGAAGAAGTCAAGCAAAAAAAAAACAAAGTACATACATTAACACAGGGCACATGAAATAAGAGAAAAATGGTCCATAAGGTAATACATGAATTCGTCCAAAAGTGAAGCACAAGAAACAAGTGTAGAATTGTTCCTAGCTTAACATACACCCATTCAAAACCTAATTATTCTAACAATACATAAGTTCATGATTCTAAAATACAAAGCTAATTATTCCAATAAAACAAATCTTTTCATTGGCAACTTGACCCTCTAACAAATGTCTGAATCTAAAATGTCCACCTGAAATGCATCCTTTGGAATGAAATTTGTCATTTGGAATGAAATGTGAATCTGGATGTCTACCTGCCAATAGAACAAAGTGATGCATACATATTACAAGTGACATACCAATGAATTCAGCAACAAATGGAAGTAATACATGCGATAGTATTGATACAAACAACCGATAACAACAATTACTTGTCCTCCCCTTGATAACGTCTAATGAAGTTATGTATTATGCAGTAGGCCAGAACGATGAGGCGTTGCCACTTGAATGGATGCCGAATTGGCATACTTAAAATTTTGAAGCGAGCTTTCAAAATTCCAAATGTTTTCACAATACAATTCCTTAGTTGTGTGTGGCGATGATTGTACATATCTCTGGGATCACGATACCTTCCAGTCGGTGTGCGCTCATTGAATGTTCCCAAGTGGTACCGACCACTCCTGTACGGTGCCAGGAACTTATTGGTATTCGCATAGCCTGAATCCACAAGGTAGTACTTTCCTGCATATATGTTAGTAATTTGAATAGAAAAATAATATGAAATATTAACAACCTAAGACAAGAAAGAAAACTTTCTATGATCAGCATGCTAAAATGTAACAAAGAAAAGTAAGCCCTATTATGCGAACTTATTTGAACAGATTCTAATGGAACAGGGCAGAAACACGTCAACACTTGTAGCGCAAAAAATAGAGAGTGTAAGCATGGTTAAGCCATGGTCAAATGGCAACCATCTAAATCAATCACACATCAAGAACAATAAGCCGCTGTAAATCCACAAGGTATTACTTCCCTGCATATATGTTAGTAATTTGAATAAAAAATTATATGAAATATTAACATGAATACAATTTTGCTCATTTACCTTTTGGTACGACAAAGTCCTCTTCCTCCACACACCATTTCAACACCCCTCATGTCCCCCACAGAACCTTCCCCGATAGGAACCTATTTCGCCTTCCTAATATGCGCCGGGATGTGCGTTCCGTTGATAGCACCCAATGCATTCTGCACAAATGACGAGATCAAATAGGAATGTGCACAAATGTTAAGTACATGTATATAATATTTATTTGTAATCACTGCAAAGTACGGGTAAAATCGTCTATCGTTGCACACACGAGGATGAGCATCAACATTGTCGCTAGGCAGTTAAATTAATTCCTCACTTAGAGCACATATTGCCTTTAACACTCTATTGAAATGATGAGATATCGTCTCGCCGGAGTGTTGGTATTCCTCTTGCAATTCTCTATTGCCTTTACCATGTCCTATTGCGAACAAGAAGAAGGCGAGTTGCTCATGCACCCTCACTTGCCTCGTGTGTGTCATGAGTCCTTTGCTGACCAGCATCTCCTTTAGTTTGAAGAATAATGAATTGTGCACCCTGAAGTTTTCGTAGCCTCGTGTCGGATGCCCCGCCAACATTTCATGAATCGCTTCATGTTCGTTGTATGGCCGGGTCCTACACTTCCTTTTTGGAATATGATCCGATTGTGGCTCATTGATTGCTTGCTTTTTCAATAGTGCATCAACGACTAATTGGTCGATGAGTTCGTCGTCAATTAACAATGAGATGAGGTCATCTTCGTTGTCATCCATATTCTGTAAGATAAAAAATGGCCTGTAATACGAAACATTAAGCTATGACATCAAGGAAAAGGAATTAACCTGGATACTTACACATAATGATAACCAACATAATGACAAGGCATAATGGGAAGGTACACGGGGACACATAATAGTCTTACAAGTTCCAACATAAGTAACATTACTTGGTACACAACATACGATAAGACAGATCACAAGCAACTATCCCATGAAGTTCGTATTGTAGTTCTGCAAATCTTCCACCTATGGACTCATCTGTCGCAATTGCGGGGGAACAAAAGGTCGAGATGGAGTGGCCATGGGAGGACGATTGCTTTTGGGCACATGAATATTCTGATATTGCTAAACAAAAGCCAGTGGAATTTGTTAAAAAGAGTAATATGTGGTCGATATAATAGAGAAGTCGTCAATGCCAATGTTTGGGATGCTGGCCACATGAGGATATGCACTCGGACCGGTGGGGTTTCCATGGAGACCACCGACCATGTTGAAATCAGTTGTTGCCCTCGAAATTCATGCATGCAGAGCTGAGTCATCTTCACATTGGTCAAATAGAAACTGCTTATATGGATTTAGTAGTGCTGTTGCACATGCGAGTCTGGTCTCACTTGAAATATTTGAAATGCATGATAGAAACTTTGCCATGTAACTGGAAACATCCGCGATTTCATTCTATTGTTTATTCTCTCTATGATATGCAATGCTCTTAATTAGTTGTAACCTCTCCCTAGAGTTGACTGCGAGCTCCTCCATGGAGCCATCCCCCTCTCTTTCTTTGAGCGAGCATTCGATGGTGCCCCTTCAGATAATTTGATATTTTGTAATCCTTGATCCAATGAGATGTCCGATCATTGTGGAGTCGCATCGGCTTCCTTGGTCATGTCTATGATTTCATCGGAGCTGCCTGATCCTTCTTGTAGTGGATTCCGAGAATGACATGATCTCCTTCTAGTTGCAATTCTATTCAGAAAAAAGACATCGAAGGAGTCGTAGTATGGAAACTTCTTATCCCTAATCTTAGCGAAGTCATTGTTAGCCTGTTAAGACGAGGCCATGTTGTTAGTGGAAGACTTTATTATTAATGCTTATCGTAAGGGTTTAAGCCTTTCGAAAGCAACTCATCGCAATCACCTTGTCGCGCATTGATGGGTCCGGGGGCATAGGTACGTTATTCATTTGTGAACTTCCCATCATGTATTTAACCATCCACGTGTTCTTGCATCATCAAACTGATGAGTGTGATTGACATGATAGGGCTCCATGTGTCTGATTGGGGCAAGTGGTCCTGGCACCTCTTCATTCTTCCCCTAATGGATGTCGCAATTGCCTTGCCTTTCCCTTTATCCATGGCCCATGGCAAGTTGTCATGTTCCTTGAGATTAGACAAGTATAATACGTATCCTTGGATCTTACAATTATCAATCGACTACAATGAAGTAGACCTAGTCACCCTCTAACAAATCATGAATGGATGTCACTATATGTAATGATGGTGAATGGATTTTCAACAAAATGATACACGATGCGGATGCAGATAAATATATGACGTGAACAACATGCATAGATCTATATTTATATAAGACAAACTTGAAGTAGAGAACAAATGGATCCAATAAAAAATAAATTCACACACTAACAACAGAATGAAACTTAGTGCATTCTGTGGTCAATTGACACTAACACAACTGTAACCCCTAATCGGTCACTTGCAGATAACTCAATGAAGCCAAATTAAAATACCACTGTTCCACCCCTAACCAGCCACCCATTAACGATGAGAAACATTTTTGCACTAGATTAATATACTTGTTGTCCGGTGGGTGCTTGAGGTGCAGCTTCGAGTAATTAGCAGGATCAGTCCAGAGAGAGGGAAGATACTAGCAAGATCAAAGTCACACCACGCGTCAAATGCGAAACCGAAAGTAGGAAGTGCAGGAAGAGAGGTTGTTTGTCACATACTGTGCAAAGTGATTCAAAGTGATCGCGATGTCGTCCAAATCCGTCGAATTTGGTGCCGGAACATCACACCGAGGCAAAGGAGTCCTTCGCCGAGGGATCGCAGGGACGATCGGACGGACAAATCGAAACCCTAGTTCACGATGAGGTGACGTGGCGAGAAGGCTATCGATGGAGGAGAAAGAAAGGCGCAGAAAGCTCGACGACACGAATCGCCCTTCACTGTGGGAGAAATTTTTCTCTATGGCGGCCATCAAGGAATCACGTGGAAGAAGAAAGTAGGGCACGGGGAGGGGCAGCGCGGGGCGAAAGGCAAAAAAATTGAAGAGGCATGGTTCCACACGATTTTTACAACGTCCCTCGGTTCCACCATTTCGGTGGAACCACGATGCTGAAACCAGGTCACGTGCGCACCTGGTTCCATGGTTCCAACTCGCGTTTGGGGAACCTGGTGAAACTAGTGGGCTAGTTCCACCTGTTTCCATTTCCCAAACAAGGCCTAAATCTTTTTTAGTATGAGTAACATTTATCGAATTTGAAAAAGAGTCAGAAGAAAGTTAATAATTAAATTTTCACATTTGAGTTCAGCGGATGCAAAAGAACTAAGTACAAAATTATTTTAGAGTTAGAGTGACATTTATTTTAGTAGATAATTTCAACTTTATTCTTTTTATCAACTATTCCTTGATGCATGCAAAATATAACATATTTTAGATTATTATTTTAGTTAATTTTTCTGTAATTTATTCATGGCATGCATCATTTTTAGTCATTTTTAATCGTAATTCCGGATTTATTATTAATTCTCTGATTGTGGATGGATTAATTAAAGTTGAATAATTATTTTACAGAAAAATTCAAAACACGGCCGAAATTCAAAGAAATTATTCCTTACGACCGAGATTTAGCTTTACCCCCAAGTCATTTTGACCGAGATTTGGCTTTACACCCAAGTCGTTTTGGGCGAGATTTCTAGGGGGTAATGATATGGAATCTTCGTTGTTACGGCTAAGATTTGAAGGGGTAAAGATAAAATAATTTTATCTTTTGGGCGTAATGGCATGAAGATGAATTTGGCCGAGATTCAAAAGGAGTAACAATTGAATGATTTTATCTTTTGGGCGTAACAAGATTAAATTCCTTCCTTACGGCCGAGATTTGGAGGGAGTAAAAGGAATTTTATCTCTTTGGGAGTAAAGATTTAATTCTTTATTACGGCCAAGATTCTAAGGGAGTAAAGATAAAAAGGATTTATCTTTGGGCGTAATGATAAAAGGATTTATCTTTGGCCGAGTTTATCTTATAATTTTAAAGTCAACCGTACGATGTTACGGCCGAGATCAAATTGAAGGCCGTCCGCACCCTATAAATACGTGAAGAATCCGTCGTTTCAATTGGTGCTCTGAAGTTCAGGTTTCTTCCACGGCGAGTCGTGAGCTCTGCAGGCTACGACCAAGAGGAGAGAGGTGCGACGGTTGGAGGTTGATCGCGACCTTGATCAAGTCCGAAAGGCTGCCCGACTGTTTTCCAGATTCGAGATCTCTATTTTGGGTGTAATTCTTTCAATTTTTATGATTTGTATTTTCTTATCTCTCCGAAATTTCTAGGATGAACTCCATGTTTTTAGGATTATTATTTTAGGAGATTATTAATTGAAGGGAAATGTTTGGACCCTATTTTATTTGTTTTAATCTTTTCTGATCAATTATTAATTATGCTTAATGCTTTTATGTCAGTTAATTATAATTCTGAATTAGGCTATACCAGTTTGTAGAGTGTTTAATTTTAGAATTTATTATACTAATCATAATTGATTTTATTTGGAATTAATAATTGTCATAAATTTGATAACTAGTGTGTGGAGAATCAAGTTTATGTGGTCTATTAATCTATATCAGTTTGTGGAGTGATTAATAGTCTAGAGAATTCAATTTAATGCATCTTAATTTTAATATGATTTTGGGGGTACCAGTCGTGGAGACTTCAATTCTTATTAAATTAAGATAGTTCAATATGATTAGATTGAGGGATGCCAATCGTGGAGACCACAAGTTAATCATGTTAGATTACTTTAGGGATACTCTAATTCATCTTTAAAGATTAAATTTATCTTTCATGGTTCAAATATTTATCCTGATCTATTTTCATCCTAAGGCCTAACTTCAACACCACTATCTTATCTTTATTTTATTTTCTTTATTTTATTTTATAAAACTCATTTTCAAAATCCATGTTTTTCCTCTCCTATTAATTTAAAGATTCAGATATTGAATTAATAATATTTCTCGTGGGTTCGACACTCTTACTCTTTTTTACTATATTACTTGAGCGACTAGTGCACTTGCTAGCAAATTTTATTGTTACAATTATAACGCATCAAGTTTTTGGCGCCGTTGCCGGGGACTATTTTATTAATTAATTTCTGATTTTTATGAATTATTAGAAGATGTAAATATTTTTTTGTAAATAAATTCTCTGTAAATATGTACTATTTGTTTTAATTATTTTTATTTCTGTGAATAATCTAATTTTTTTTCTTTTGCAGATAAAGGTCACAACATTTTTAAATTTGTCGACTTTCGGTTTAAAATCCGACGCCGATTGGATTTTCCGAATTACACTGTCGACTTATGGTTTTACGACTTTGATTTATTTTCTCGGCTTTACCGATTACGGCCTTACAATATCGATTCTGAGTTCTAATCTTCTATTTTACGGCCGTAATATTTTTATCCGAACGTTGTCTTATGCCATGAGTAATGGATATTGATTTGACCTTGTTTCGCCTGATTTATCTATGGTTTAAATTTTTTACGCCTTATTCGAATCAGTTTCGACTTTCATTCTCGGCCGTAACGTTTTAATTGTTTGAACTTTTCATATTAATTTGACTTTGTTTTGGCCAAAGTGGTTTATTCTTTCTAGGTCGTAATGGATCATCCGACATGAATTTTACTCTTTCTCGGCCGTAACGATTCTTCTGTCAACATAAGAATAAGTTTCATTCGATTTTATTTCGGCCGAAATCCTATTTTGCTTTACGGACAATCGTGTTGACTTCATCTCGGCCGTAATATATTTCTGATTGATGTGACCTCGTTTCGGCTTAATTGACAATTTTTATCTTTACGGTCGAGATTCTTTTTATGATCGAATTGATTTCTTTCTTATTTTCAATATTGATTAACGATCGAGAATTATTTTCTTCATTTTGTTTACGGCCGAAATTTGACTTTATTAATGATGATTTAATTCTCTTTTGTATTGGATGGATTAAGCGCATGATTCCGTGTTATTATTCCTTCTACGGCTTGAATTTTCATCTCGGCCGAGAATTAATCTCTTAATAATCTCGGCCGTAATTTTTATTTGTCGCTTAACAGTTGGATTCGTATTTCAATTGCTGATACAAGTTGTGTTTCGATCGAGACCTGGATAGCTTTTTGTTTTACGGCCAATTGAATCGCGTCGATTTCATTTCGACCGTAAAATTCTAATCTTCTGACTCACTTCGGCTTTAATAGCAATCTTTATCTGAATTTTACAGTCGAGATTCTCTTTACCCACATGATCGAATTGATTTATTTCCCTTGCGCACGGATTGATTAATTATTCGATTTTGCGGCCGAGAAGTGTTTGCGGCTGACTTTGATGAATTTGTAATTTGGTTCAGAATTTTAATTTAACGCTATCTCGGTCGTAATCTAACGAGTTTTACGTTGCGTACCTATTCACGTTGATTAATCCCTTTCAACACTGTTTTATGATTTTTACGGACGAACGAGCCTCGGGTTACTAATTTAATTTCGGCCGTAAACCCTATTTCTGTATTACGGCCGATCAATCTTATTTCCTCTCTGAAAATAATTTTTTATTATGTCT
Organism: Pontederia crassipes; assembly: GCA_030549335.1. Lineage (NCBI taxonomy): Eukaryota > Viridiplantae > Streptophyta > Magnoliopsida > Commelinales > Pontederiaceae > Pontederia > Pontederia crassipes. The sequence goes on from CM060193.1 coordinate 17,802,761, forward strand.
GATTATTAACTTTACGGCTGCAAATTAGTTCAGACTTATTTTGTGCCGTTTGTTACATCATCATAAATTCTTTCTGTCGATATTAATATTTGGTATTTGTATTGGTTTGAAGAACCTCCGTTTGCGGCCGTAATTAGGTTTCTGAAAAGTTCCTCTCGAAAATTAATTTTAATGACGAATTTTCAATTCTATCAGGACGAAAGACTTTATTTGTTAAAATCTTATTTTTTTCGTGACCTATTATCTATATTTCTTCCTTCTTGTATATATTTTTATTTTATTTTATTCTTTTATATTACTGAAAATTGGTTGTTGCAGGTACTAATTGAAAATTAAATCACAACCAATCTTGGAATCTTCTGATAAGCGCACTAGGAGTTCAAATCCACTGTTGGAATTTGATCCTGAAATTGAAAGAACCTATCGTCGATTACGAAGAAATATAAGAAAAATGGCGGAACAAGCACGCGACAGTCAGAGACTGGAGCAACAAAATGAACTGGTTCCACCACATAATAATCGGCGAGAAGATGAAGCAGAACTTTCTATGAGAGAATATGTCTTGGCCAGATACAGTGATCGAGAATCATGCATCGTGCTGCCTGATATTAACGCAAATAATTTTGAGATAAATCCCGCAATCGTGAGGATGATACAAGCATCCCAATTTGGAGGAGAATTTCATGAAGACCCTCACGATCACCTTGACAAATTTCTTGCCACTCTGAGCACCTTTAGAAATAATAATGTTTCTTCTGAAGTTATTCGTTTATTATTATTTCCTCAATCTTTACGTGACAAAGCTTCCACTTGGTTTAAAACTTTGCCTGCAGGATCGATTCACTCATGGTTGGAGCTGGTAGAAAAATTTGTTGGAAAATATTATCCACCACAAAAGGCAGGCAAATATCGAAGAGAATTGAGGGCATTTGTTCAAGACGATAACGAGACATTATATGAGGCATGGGAACGATATAAAGAACTATTAGCCAGAGTTCCTGACAACAGAATTTCAAAGTGGCAAGTAATGGAAGATTTCTACCATGGATTGCGAGCTGCAGATCAAGATAAGCTCGACCAATCAGCAGGAGGGACAGTACTAGGATCTAAACGTCCTAGTGAGATACAAGATATTATTGAAGTTGTAGCCCTCAAGTCAAGTCAAGAAAGGAGACCATCTCGCCGAACTCATGATGTACATGCTACACAAGGAATACAATCTTCAGAAATAGTGGCTCAGCTGGAGTCACTTAATCAAAAATTCGAGCAGATGATGTCACTAATCGGAAATTCTAGCAATTATAGCCCTACAGGTAACATTTCAGATTCAAATCAAATTGAAAATGCTAACTTTATTTTCAATCCATTTTACAGGAACAACGATTATGGTTGGAGACGTAATCCGAAGTTTGCCTATAATCAGAATCAAGGCCAATCTTCTGGTCCATCAAAAGATTATATACTGAAAAGGCAACCTGATACTCCCCAATATCAATCATCAAATCATATGCAGGAGATGATGGCACAGATCATAGACACAATGCAAGCGCTGCAAAAGAATATGGAATCTAGAGCCACGAATCTGGATGCATCCATTCGAAATCTGGAAAGACAACTGGGCCAGATGGAGGCACAACTGACTGGACGTACACTGGGCTCTCTCCCAAGCAACACAGAGAAAAATCCAAGGGGGGAAGAGCAAAATAGGCCTTGATTTTCATCAGAAACGACTATAAATCAGAACTATTTCTATCTTTTTATTTATTTATTTATTTATTTTTATTTTTTAGATTAGTCTAATTAGTTGTTAATTAATATCTTAGTTTCGGTGATAGTTTTATTTTTAATTTTAATTAGACATTTATTTTATTATGGAGTCATTTAATTTAATTAATATTTAATGTGTGTAAGGAGAGGACTTCGGAGGTAAACTCAGGGGCGTCAACTCCAAGCATGGGCGTAAACTCCAAAGATTGATTCCCTCCACTCGACAAGACGAGACATATCACGGGCCCAAAAGAAAAAAAATTGATTACGCCCTGCCACCTATGCTCTTTACGGCCGAAGCTCGAACATGACAAAACGAGCTGCTAGTTCCTCGTTACGCCCTGCCACCCTTGCATTACGACCGAGATGTCACACCAGCAGACCACGGACGTGCCTTGGAAAAATGCATGCTTTTACGCCCGGATTTGACCCTTCACTGCGAGCTGTCGGAACATGTATTACCCCCATAAATGCATCTATAAAATCTTACCCCCTTCTCGTATGTTGCAGATCAATCACCGCAAACCGAGGTGCTTCCGCTATCCTTACGCCCTTTCTTCGTTACGGCCGAACCTCAACACCGCGCGCCGCCGTGCATTACGGCCAAGCCTCTACGGCCGAAGTCTCAACGCCGTCACCGCTACTCCCTTACGCCCAAAGTGCCACGCCTCCAACTCCTTACGGCCAAAGTTCCAACGCCTCCCGGGTGCATTACGGCCGAGCCATCGCGCACCTACAATCTTCTTTACGGTCGAGCCACCGCGCACCTACAATCTTCTTTACGGCCGAAGCCACCGCGCACCGCCGCTCTCTTACGGCCAAACTCCAAGGTTATTCATCGACATCTACTCTTACGGCCGAAGTTCCGAGTCACGCCTCCAACTTCTTACGGCCAAACTCCAATCTCCGGCTGAGATTTACTTATTACGGCCGAAGTTCTTCATCAACCAATTCCTTACGGCCGAGTCACCTCCGACCTTCAGCTCTTCATCAAATACTACGGTCGAAACCTCAGCCGCTTCCACCGAGCCGACACCTTTTCTTTGTTGATTTTTGTCCAGATAAAAATGAGGCGATTTGCTAATATATGGAGGGGATGTCATGAACGACGACATCCGAATGCTCAGCCGGCCCCACAGCCCTCACAATTAATCTCCTACCCCAGAGATTATTATTGGACTAAGCCGGAGTATCAAGCTCGATATGAACGGATGTGTGAGATTCGAATTCATGCCACCAGATTTTCAGATACTGAATTGCTGAGGGAGTATAATTTACTTGCAGATATTCATCTATTATTTTCTCAAATTGGACTATCTGACTTTGTGCATTCTTGGTGGCCCACTTATGAAGTACTAATTATGGAATTTCTCTCATCCCTGAAAGTCTTTAATTTAGATGGCAGGAACTATGATGAGCCCCGCATTTCATTCCAACTTTATGGGCGGCCATTTACTCTCACTTTATGAGAGATTAATAATATCTATGGATTCCTCAATCATGGATCTCTTTCTGTACCTGCTAACTTTGATGCTGAAACTTTTTGGAAACAGATAATAGAAGAAGACCGATTGGTTTGGAACACCGCTAAAGATAGCTCAATTCAGAATCCTGTTCTGCGCTACGTCCATCGCATGCTAAGCAACACCATAAGTGGACGCAGTGATAATGATGGTGCCGTCTCAGAAGGAGAGTTATATCTCATCCACAGCATGCTTCACAGAACTCCTGTTAATGTGGGTGCATTCCTCATTCGTCGATTCCAGCGCCGCACTACTCATCGTGGCGGTAGCATTAATATGGGTGCCCTTCTCACACCTATCGCTCAGCACCTACAACTTGACTTGGATGATCTTGAAGCTGTGCCAGGAAACACTCACCTCACTCGTAGGACCATTCAAGCTATGGGTCTCGTGAAGACCAACAACTCAGGGATCAAAGTTTTTATTTTTAAAGGCCACCATCAGGAGGTGCCCTGCTCAGATCGAGATGCTTTTACGTCGATTAATCCAAATAATTGGCTCCTTTTTAGGCAGGTCATAGCTCCAGTAATCCCACCTGCAGGACCATCTACCTCTATCGGACAGCTACACCAGGATGAACATTTCTCCTGGTTTGATTCTACTGATTATGCGGCAGCACAACCCTACCTTCAACAGCCACAAGGATTTTAGGCTGCATCACCGGCGGCTTCCCAATATGCCACATCCGTCCATTCACCTTATATGCCGGTGCCTTCTCCGATTCCATCTCCAGCACAAGAGAGCTCTTCTGATTCCTCGTTCATACATTCTACTCCTTATGAGGAACGCGATTCGATGGAAGTATCTGCCCCTTTACAAGAACCTGTGCAGAATCGCTATATAGCACCGGAGCCCACTTTTACTTCAGCCCTAGAGCAGACTTACTATCCACCTCCGCCACCTCAGCCTGACTATGCTTCCATGCAAAACTTATGGGAATCAATGTATGATGAACAACTTCGTCAAGCAGGGGAATTTTACACTTTTCAAGAAGAACAACTTCGTCAGTCAGGGCAGTTGCACGCTATTCAGGAAGAGCAACTTCGACAAGCACAAGAGTTGACCAACATTCGAGCCGATTTTAGAAATATGGATGATCGTCAGGGTCGCTTCGAATCCCTTCAGAATCAACATGCGCGCATGACGAGACGCATCCATGAGTATCATATGCGCCAAGGAAATCTCGGCTACCATCCACCATCGCCACCCCGCAGACAGTAAATCTGGTTGTGTCTTTTCCTTTTTTTTATTTTCGTTTCTTTAATTTTCCTTTTTATTGAGTATGTATCACTTTCTCTTGTTGGCTTAACACTGAGGACAGTGTCTAGTTCAAGCTTGGGGGAGTTTGCATTTCATGCATTGCATGTTTCTTTCTTTTTATTTGCTTATGTTTGCATCTATTTGTAAAAAAATCCAAAAAAAATTGAAAAATTTGAAAATTTTCTAAAAAAAATACCATTGCATGCATTTATTTTTGCTACCATCTTACAAACTCTTGTCTTACTATTTTAATTATCTTTTAGTAGAAGTTCAAAGACATATTGTTAATTGATGAAATTTGAATGCTTTTCTTTCTTATCACTTGCTATTTTAGTATCAAACTTATGGACTATGTGCCTATGCTAAGTAGAATTATGAATGACTAGACGACAAAATCATATTCATGCCTTTTTATTTCTTTTAAGTCTTGATAGTAGTAGCCTTCTTATTGACCATATCAAGTACTTTTTGAGCTTATAAAAAAGAAGGGTTAGTTAAATCCCAACAAATAATAATAATAATAAAAAGTTGAATAAAGTTATGTGTAGGTACAAAAGTGTTATCCGGAACCAAGGTGTGTTCGGGTAATTAGATCCGTAGGGGTTCATGCCTGGCGACCTAAGGGCAACTGCTCTGGGATCCGTCGATCGAAAACCTGCTACATGGACCATCTTGTGAAATATGGAGAAGCACAGGAGTACTGAACCATGGCTAAGTTCGAACTCTTCATTCAGAACCTTGGTTGTTCGGGCAAGTAAACTCGAGGGGTGCTTTATCACCTGGTGCCCTAAGGTCATTTGGTCTGACTTTCTTGTGCAATCCTGCTTGAAGATTAGAACTTTTAAATGATTGAAAATAAAGTTGAAAAATGAAAAGAAAAAGAAAAAGTTTTAAGCTCAATTAGTACTTATGTGTTCAATATTAATGCTATTATTTGATAGACAATTTATTTTTTCACAAGGCTGAATTTGATATTGTTTAAATTTGTGTAGCATTCAGAACCTCTATGAAGCTAAGTGCATGGAAAATGATAAGATGCTGAGTAGTAGGTGTGCGGAAGAATTTTGTGAGAAAATTAGTCAGTTGACAATGTGACGGCTATGATGGAACTTTCTTAAGCCTTGCTTTGAATTTTTGCTTGAGGACAAGCAAGACTTTAAGCTTGGGGGAGTTTGATGCATGCAAAATATAACATATTTTAAATTATTATTTTAGTTAATTTTTCTGTAATTTGTTCATGGCATGCATCATTTTTAGTCATTTTTAATCGTAATTCCGGATTTATTATTAATTCTCTGATTGTGGATGGATTAATTAAATTTGAATAATTATTTTGCAGAAAAATTCAAAACACGGCCGAAATTCAAAGAAATTATTCCTTACGGCCGAGATTTGGCTTTACCCCCAAGTCATTTTGGCCGAGATTTGGCTTTACACCCAAGTCGTTTTGGGCGAGATTTCTAGGGGGTAATGATATGGAATCTTCGTTGTTACGGCTAAGATTTGAAGGGGTAAAGATAAAAGAATTTTATCTTTTGGGCATAATGGCATGAAGATGAATTTGGCCGAGATTCAAAAGGAGTAACAATTGAATGATTTTATCTTTTGGGCGTAACAAGATTAAATTCCTTCCTTACGGCCGAGATTTGGAGGGAGTAAAAGGAATTTTATCTCTTTGGGAGTAAAGATTTAATTCTTTATTACGGCCAAGATTCTAAGGGAGTAAAGATAAAAAGGATTTATCTTTGGGCGTAATGATAAAAGGATTTATCTTTGACCGAGTTTATCTTATAATTTTAAAGTCAACCGTACGATGTTACGGCCGAGATCAAATTGAAGGCCGTCCGCACCCTATAAATACGTGAAGAATCCGTCGTTTCAATTGGTGCTCTGAAGTTCAGGTTTCTTCCACGGCGAGTCGTGAGCTCTGCAGGCTACGACCAAGAGGAGAGAGGTGCGACGGTTGGAGGTTGATCGCGACCTTGATCAAGTCCGAAAGGCTGCCCGACTGTTTTCCAGATTCGAGATCTCTATTTTGGGTGTAATTCTTTCAATTTTTATGATTTGTATTTTCTTATCTCTCCGAAATTTCTAGGATGAACTCCATGTTTTTAGGATTATTATTTTAGGAGATTATTAATTGAAGGGAAATGTTTGGACCCTATTTTATTTGTTTTAATCTTTTCTGATCAATTATTAATTATGCTTAATGCTTTTATGTCAGTTAATTATAATTCTGAATTAGGCTATACCAGTTTGTAGAGTGTTTAATTTTAGAATTTATTATACTAATCATAATTGATTTTATTTGGAATTAATAATTGTCATAAATTTGATAACTAGTGTGTGGAGAATCAAGTTTATGTGGTCTATTAATCTATATCAGTTTGTGGAGTGATTAATAGTCTAGAGAATTCAATTTAATGCATCTTAATTTTAATATGATTTTGGGGGTACCAGTCGTGGAGACTTCAATTCTTATTAAATTAAGATAGTTCAATATGATTAGATTGAGGGATGCCAATCGTGGAGACCACAAGTTAATCATGTTAGATTACTTTAGGGATACTCTAATTCATCTTTAAAGATTAAATTTATCTTTCATGGTTCAAATATTTATCCTGATCTATTTTCATCCTAAGGCCTAACTTCAACACCACTATCTTATCTTTATTTTATTTTATAAAACTCATTTTCAAAATCCATGTTTTTCCTCTCTTATTAATTTAAAGATTCAGATATTGAATTAATAATATTCCTCGTGGGTTCGACACTCTTACTCCTTTTTACTATATTACTTGAGCGACTAGTACACTTGCTAGCAAATTTTATTGTTACAATTATAACGCATCATGCCTCTCAACTTTACTTTATAATTAGATCATTGTCCAACTATTAACTTATTTCAGTAGCTGTCATTTTTATGTACCATAACTTGTTTAGTTGTCCGACAATGTCGCACGTTACATTTCTTTCTCCTTCACATGCACCACTATCCGACATGGCGACACACCACCTTTCTAATAAATATAAGCTATTAAAATGATAATATAATAATTAATAAATAAAAAGAGGAAGCGTTCCTCCTCCCCCTCTTCCTTCGATTGTCTCGTCGGCGTTGGAAGGAGAGTGGATCGACGGTGGCGCCCTCCTCTATCATCGATGGCCTCGTAATGTTGGAGGCTAGATTTGATCGGATTTGAAATGTGGGAGTTGGCAGAGGCGGAGTGGAAGAATTAGCAGATGAGTGGACAAAACGAAATGTTAGACTCAGGATTGGTGCATTGATGATGACCCTAGGTAGTGCCATGTCGGCCTGTGCGCATCTTGGGTCATTCAATCATGGGGCATCAATCCATTCATGGTTACATACAGAAAAAGATTTTAGATTGATGTTGTTGTAGAGAACTTGCTTGTTACCATTTATGCAAAATGCAGTCAACTGAGGCAGATTGTGCAGATGTTTCAGATGATGGAAGATAGGGATCTCATCTCATGGAATGTCGTGGTTGCAGGCTGTGTCCAAGACTCCCATTTTACCTTCATCTCCTCGGCATCAAGAGAGAGGAGGGTGCGGCCCTCCCCCTCTACCTCCAACGGTGGGGAGGCCATTGAAGGAAGAGGGGGAAGGGGGTGGCACCCACCCGTTATTTTTACTTTTTCTTATTAATTATTATGTTTTTTTTTGAATAGTTTGTATTCATTATATTATGATGACAGAAAGAGAATATTTTGTCAATAGTGGGACAAATGGAATAGAGAGAAATGTGATGTGTAACGTTCACGTAGTAATTGGTAAACATACTATAGTAGTAAAAAAAAGTATCTAGTAAATTGAACTAATAGTTGTAGCTAGTTAGAAAGTACAGTTGAAAAATATACAAATTTAAAATTTAATGTAAAGTTAGAGAGTATTTATTAAAACTTATCCGTCATTTACTTTGTATTATGTCTACATAATTAGTGTTGTTCCAGGTCTCTCTGCACATTTAATTCCAATGATTAACGAGTCAAGTCGATTTGGAATACTGCCATATCTTGAAATTAGATATTTTTTTGTCGATTTGGAATACTGCCATATCTTGAAATTAGATATTTTTTTGTTAATTTTATTTCTTATAAGAATATATTTAATTTTTAAAAGAAAATGGGATTAAACATATGCAACACCTTTTAGTTTCTTCCTTACTGGCAACAATTTTTTTAATAATTTATATCCATTTTAAAATTTTCAAGGATTTATTTATTTTTTGTATATTTTAGTTACTTGACCCATGAAAACTTTCTTTAAAGTTCATTTTTATTCCGAACCCCTCGATTATATATATATATATATATATATATATATATATATATATATACGCGCGCTTTAAATTTATTATTTCTCCAAGAAATTAACTTAATTTTCAGTGATGATTTGTTTTCATAATCAAAATTAATTATCTCACCAGTTACCGTTTGTGGACGTCTTTGTATATCACTAGTTCCAAAAAGTTTCAAGAAAAAGTAATTAAACATTTATTGTTTAATGTCAATATATATCAGTTTGTACCATCTCCTTCGCAAAAGTCAACACGTAGGAAAAAATTGCTAGAACACATTTTATAATTGATCACAAAAATAAAAGTATCATCCATATAAATATTGTTCTTTATATATAAAAAAAGAAATTGGAAATTGCTTTAAAGTTTTTCTGTTAAAAAGTTACTAAAATAAAGTTAATGTAATATTCATAAGGACCAAGATACTGGGGGTATTTACGATCCAGATATGAACAGGAGGTCAATCAATATTATTAACTGTGACGAGATACATATGCTTGTCTTCTTTCCAACTTTACGTCGCTTTTCCCTTCAATTACATGCCACACAAGATGAGGGACAAGTTGAGAAGAGCAATTGGCTGGATGAATGGATACAGAAGATGATTGATATAGTGGTGCAAGATATATGCTTAGATTTGTAGACTTCTTCTCCACCATATATACCCCCCACACACCCACACACACACCCTGTGTATGATCTGATACAATCACACAAGAACAGTTACCGCTGCAGCAAAGAGTGAGTCAGTGTGTCCCCAGTTGGGACGTCCTCGACGACCCACCACTTCTCTCGACTATGCAACTGCATCATGAGCGCCCCTCGAGCTCCGCTGCCCCTCTCGTCCCCCTGTCTGTACTTTTCAGCTCATGCACTTTCTCCAGACTTGGTTGCTGTTGTGCGTCTTGTGTGCGTTAGTTTTATGTTTGCCTTCGTAATTAAATTGTTTGTATCTGTTGAGTTCAGAACGAACTACGAAGTGGCCGAGCTCACGTGGGAGAACGGCCAGCTCTCGCTGCATGGCTTCGGCGGCAGCCCGCGCGTCGCCAAGCCTGGCCCCAAGTACGCCTCCTCAACCCCTGCCGCGGGCGCGTGGACCAAGTCGCAGGTGCTGCCGAGCGGCGACACGCTGGAGGCCGTCGTTAACCAGTCTACCAGCTCCAAGACCTTTCCCGAGGCCGTCGCTGCCGAGGACGCTGACATCCCCTCCATTGGCCTCGTTGACTGCCTGTACGGGCCGCCCCACCCCGCCGCCGTCACTGCGGCGGCGGACGCGCTCGTCCCCTGCCGGGACGGTCCTTTCTCAAGCGCCGAGCGGGTCCGGCAAAACGCAGCTGCAGGCGGCGGCGGCGGCGGCGTAAGGAAGCGGCCGCGGCCGGTACGGGTGTGCTCGAGCCAGGGGAGCGCGGATGTGCCAGCCTCGTCCAGGCGGCGGAGGGGGGAGAGCGCGTTGGTGACTATCGACTCGCACGGGACGACTGACGACTTCGAGCTCACCACGACCACCGCCACGGCCACCACCACGATGGCTACTAACTCGGCGTCGCTGGACGAGGGCGGATACGGATGGCCGGAGGCCGATTCTGTCAGCCACTGCACACGATCTCACCTTAAAATTACTTTCCCAATTCGACTGCTTACGCTGAACTTTTTGTAGTGTGCACACGAAGTTAATCTGACTGTGTTGAACTTGTGGTTTTGAAAGCGTTACGTTATGTGCGAAGAGGAGACGAAGACCAGCAAGAAGACGAGAGCTACTGCCGTCCACAACCAGTCCGAAAGAGTAAGCGTTAGCAAAACGTGATCCACCCCTGTAGATTGGTCAAATATTTCTGCATTGTTTTTTTTAATACATGTTCCACTCATCAATTAATAAAAGATCATATATACCCCACATAATTATGCTACTATTCTGACATGATCTTATGTTTCATTATAAGTGCATTCGTGGCCGCACAACTAGCCATATATTAGATGATAAGCATGAAAAAGGTTTATTTGCTTTAAACCAAATTTGGATGTCATATGTGTAAATTAAGTTTACAGCTCCGAGATATTAGTTTATAATTGAATTATTAAAGTTACTCTTCGCCTAGTAATGATAGAAACCATTAAATCTAGAAGGAAAAAAAATTTACTGTCAACGTTCTGCTAGAATGAAGTAAAGCTGAGCATTCGAATTGATGGCGTAGAAGTGTCGACGTGCCTAATTAGCCTCAGCCTTGCAGAAAAGGAGGGATAGAATCAACCAAAAGATGAAGACACTACAAAAACTAGTTCCCCACTCGACCAAGGTACGACTCATTTGGATTACTTCTTTCTGACTATTATTTTTGCGCTTTATCGAGAATATAAAATTATTAATGTCGTTTTTTTTAATGACTTAAGTTTTTAAGAAAATTGTTTGGCACATCAAATTTAACCTACTTTTAGTGAGTTTTTTTACATCATACTGATTAAATCATAAAATAATATGTATTACTTGTACTAATAGAAAAAATATGTATTACTTGTTTCTATTCGGAAGTCGGACAAGGCGTCCATACTGGACGAGGTGATCGACTACCTGAAGCAGCTCCAGGCTCAGGTCCAAGTCATTAAAAGGATGAACAGCTTCATGATGCCTATGCCCATATCAACTCCGCAGCTCCAGATGTCCATGATGGCGAACATGGCACACATGGCTCAGATGGCACAGCTCGGGATGGGGTTGATGGACGCCACCGCCGTCGCTCGCCCCGCCGCATACGGGGCCCTGCCTCCGGCCCTCGGCCACCAGCCCCCCACGTTCCTACCGCTCAATGGCGCCTCCCCCTCCGCACCTTGGGACTACTATGGCGACGCAATGCAGCCGCCACCCGGCGCCTCGTCGGCAGATCCCTTGTCGGCTTTGCTCGCCGGCCAGAACTCCCACGTACGTATATATATGTACATTATATATGTGTGCATGCTTGATCTATGCACTCTTTTTGTGTGTTGCTCATTCAGATCACTTGTTTAATTGCCGACCAGTTTACACAATGCTTTTGTTCTCGTTCATGCAGCAGCCGGCTGCATCAGTGGATGCATACAATAGGATGGCGACGTTGTTTCAACAATTGCACCAGCAGCCCCCCGCAAATTGATTCCAAGACTTGAGCAGTGGCACTTTTGCATGCCTGATGCCTCGATCGTTAATATTGTTTGAGATTTTATTTTATACGAGTGTTTGCATATAAAGTGAAGTATGATTTGATTATCAACAAATATATACATGTAATAGATGGAATTGACGCATCGTCTTCAAATAATTTGGATTTGGACAGAGTAATAGTTTGTTCCAAATACAAGGAGGATCTTAATTAGTACAAGGTTTGTTAATTGTTACATCGCAAGGCATGTTAAGCATAAAGTAATCGGTAGCTTTTCTTGATAATATTTGTGGTCACCATCAATATATACGGGCACTGATATTTTATTTTTCACCATTTTATTTCAATTTTTGTTTGCACATCCGTCAATCCATGATGCATGCATGTATAGTCTATATAATGAGTATGGGCAAAATCAGCTTAGACAATCAAGATTCTTTCATTCTATTTGTGCTTGATTTCTTTTAATCTCTTTTAAAAAAGGTTTGATTATCTTAAAATTAAAGCAATTATGTCTATTTTCAATTTTCATTGCAGTATGCCATTTTATTATATACTAAGCCTATATTTTCTTTATCTTAAATTTAACACAAATAACGATTACTAGAATTAATGATGCATAAATTTTAACTTCAGAAACATATTTGTTCAATACGAAAGTTTAGGGGTGTTCATTGGGTCGGGTCGACACGTGAACTCGATGATTCGACCTAATCCGATCATGGATCTAGTCGGGTACGGGTTGAATTTTTTCGACCCGAGTTGATTCGACCCAACTCAATCATCCAATTTTTTATTTTTTATTTAAACTTAATCTTATATTAATTTAAAATTTTAAAATTTTGAAATAAAATATTTTAGTACAAAAATAATATTAAAAATTTAAAAATTATTTTATACTTTAAAATAAATATAAAATAAATATAAAATAGTAAGAAAATTTTTAAAAAAAAATTGCGACCCAACCCAACTTCGGGTTGGATTTGTTCATGAGTATGATCCAATCTGACTCGTGAACACACCTACAAAATATAGCCTACGGAAAAAAAATATTAAAACACTAACATGTGTTGAAATGAAATAAAAAGATTTCGAGTATAAATCTCTATAAATATTTATACGCTATTGATGATAATTTTATTGAATTAGTTGAACTAGAACCTATTAACAATGCCTTGAAGTATTCCTTCAATTCAGTAAATAATTATGTTCATGAAAACAACGTTTGACCTTATAAGATGAGACATTATTACGCTCTATCGATTGACGTTTACACCCATATATCCAAGAATGTCAATTAGTGGATAAAATGTGTGGGTACCATGTTATTGAATACAAAATATCCCTTGTTTGATTTAGAGTTCATTCGAATTAGTTGATGGCATTAATTTTTTAGGGTATGTGGAGATGTGTGTGTCGACGTTCATGCTTCTGCATCCACATTTTTTTGGGGCATCACTTGGACGATGCCATGGGACACAGCTACATGCACTATTAATGTGCATGCCATCGGAATTAATGCCTGTGTCTGATGCGGTGCCCCCCAACATTTGTGATCATGGAAGAGATGGAGAGGTCTAATCGTCCTTTCCATTTCACGTGCATGTTCATATAATTCATGCAATTATGTCGAATGCAACGCGTTTATATCTGCGAGTAGCTTTCAGAGTTTGGCGTAGGAGCACCATAATTAATTAACTGAGTTATATATCGAAGGGTCACATAATCGTATTTATCTTTTGAAATTAATAGTCAATTCGAATTCGCCTTTTCTTTCTTTTTAAACATCCCACTAATTAGATGCTAGTAATAAAACACTTGAAGATTTATGTTTAAAGACATTAGTAAGCACAACCATCGACTTCTTGAATGAAATTTATAACATCGAAGTATAGCGTGCACAAATATGAATATAGTTGGTGAATTAATATTTTGCAACGATATGTATACGAATTGAATTAGTTGGCCGTCTAATGCCTTGGTGTTTTCCTTATTAATTCTTTTAAGAACAATATTCGTTGATAATGCCTCCAATTAACCCTAGAAGAATCGAAGTTGGGGGGTGGCGAAGTCATCAGTTTCTTACAGGATTTCTTGTTTGGATAGCAAGCATGTAGAGATCGGAGGCTCAAGGGGGATCTAGGCGAGGGATATCCGCCCCCGAAATCTAAATGATTTTAAAATTTTTGTTTCTTATTTTGTATTGGAGTTACTTATATAAACTCAATGATGGTTAATTTATTTTTCATTCTTGTAATCATCAATATTTCATAACAAAGAAAGCTGTCGCCGTTCGGAGGTGTAACCCAATTTGATATAAACCTCATAAATTTTATGTGTTATGTGCAATCTTATTTTTTTTTGTAACAAATATAAATAAAGTCAATCCAATATGAGTTTGTTTTTCTCCTTCACTGCAATACTTGTGCATATATATTCTTTTCGGGGAAATCTAGTCCTAAATAGAAAGGGAGAGACCATTGGCTGCTTAGTGGGAATCTGGCTCCAACTTTTCATTAGGAATCAACTAAATATCTTCTATTTTGTTCTTGTCATCGTCGTGCATGTCTTTATGGTATTCGATTGAACATTTGGACATGATATGATCCCAAGACTTTACAGAACTCTAACAAGAAGAGCCTCTTTTGGGGGACACTTCATTAATTATAGGCCATAACTTTATCACTTTGTTTTAATTCTTTGTTCTTGTCGCATTATTTGAGTAATGTTATAATACAAATGAAAAGAAAAGGATGGCAATAATATAACTTGTAAGCGAAAACTTGTTGTAACCGGTAAAATAAAGGCAGGACGAGAGAGACTGCTACAGTGCTGCTTATTTCTTTTTAGAAAAAACAAGAAAAAGGACTACTACATTTAAACCATTTTCTTTCATTTTGTTTTATATATAATTAAGATGATCAACTCATTTAATTAGAGTTGAAATATGTATTATATTTATATTAAGATTAGAAATAATGAAAAATTATAATAATTTAAGCTATATTATTATTAGTTTATATGCATTCGTGCCACTTAATTGTATTTATATCAGCTTGATTGATTCAACCGTTATATATTTTTATTATATAAACTGATAGCTAAGTTAATTACTAAAATATGCATTCACTAAATTTAACTCCATTCGCCATTTATATCAGATGAAATTTGAAATAGAAATATCGCATGGGGAACTATGGTAGTTCCATGACAAACATTTAAAACGTTAAATAATTAATGGTAAGCTCATTATTTTAACAGAATAATTTTAAATTAAAAGTATAGGCTGAGTTTTATTTGTTATTGGTTTATCTATAAGTTGATAAAATAAATAACTATATGTTCAAATAACCATTTACTAAAATTTTAAAACATTAAGTTAATAACTTATAAATTATTTTGATCTATTTATCTGTTTTATTATAATAATTATAAATATAATATGATTGGTACCTTTATTTCAATCAATAGGATTTTAAGCAGCTCACCGGCTGTTTAGAAAATAATTTTTTCAAACCATCATATGACTTTGTTAAAATTTTGAAAATAATATATAAATTAAATAATCTTATCCTTGAAGAGCCGAAAAAGTTTCAAGGGAAAATACCTAACTGAACGATCGGAGAAAATTCGTCAAGGTCGCTTGGTTAAGGTGAAGTTTCTGATATGATCATCTCTTCGTTGATAGTTCTCCGTAAATTATAAAATTTTACATAGTCAATCCTTTCGAAGATAGCTTTTCGTGGCCTATGAAATCATAGAAAATGAACTTTTATATAAGAAGTTATGAACCTACCTTCAAAAGGTCGCTCACGCTGTCCTGAGTTAGCTCCGCCTTGTCAATTAGAACATGGTTAGGATAAATAGAATTAGAATTTGAAATTTAGATATGTTAAATTAGACTTGCAATAATTGTAAATAAAACTTAGTATTAAAAAAAACTCGATGCATCTCTGACTTGTAGATTGAAAATTCGAGTATGATTATATAAGGCATCTTGTCAGTGTTGAAAGTGTTGGATACTTTTATCTTTATGAAATAAAATAGAGTGTCAATAATATATTTTGAAATGACAATAGTGATGTACCATATATATATATATATATATATATATCAAAGAAAAGAGGGCCATGTTATATGAAAAATTTTGGAAATTAGGACGAAAGTTTGAACTGGCGATGCAATGACCTCGGACCTTTGGGCCTCAACAATGATCCATACAGATTTAATTTTGGGCTTCCACCACGATTCCATCTTTCTCGATATTTTATCCTCCGTTCATATCACAACAAAATAATATATTTAATGAATAGTAGGATGCAATACAAAACATCATCCTACTTAATAAATCTGCTCAATCCAAAAAAAAAATCTAAACAGAAGTATAATAAAATAAAATTCGGAGTATGATTTAGGATGATCTCAAACCAATCTAATCACGGCGCATTTGAAAAATCCTAATTCATAGGACATAAGACATCATTTTTATTTATAAAATTAGTTCATAAAAAGCATCAATTTTTATTATCGCGTTCCATATCTTTAAACATTCGAGCATTATCATAAAACGATATCTTTGTTCTTGATAATATAATTAATCGATATCCCATTATTAAAGCAGAACGGCGATGCATATTGTTCGCACGAGTGAAAATTTTCTCTTTTCAGAACTTTCTAAATATCTTTGGCCATTGATCATGCAGAACCGGCCAATAAATACTTTTTTTTTAAAAAAAAGAAGTAAGCAATTCCAAAGCTGATTTCAATGAGTAAACTTTTTTGCATCGATTTCATGTACATGATGCAAGGAAAAGAAAGGTCATTGATTGGGACTTAATTCGTTTGCTTAGGATTATTTTTTTGCTTGTAAGATTAGGCTAAAAGATCGTCCAGGTCCTGCTGCCAAATTACTGGGCCTTCAAAATCCAAAGGGGGGATGTAAACCTCAAAATTAGCCTCGGTTTACGGCCTCTTATTTAAGGGATCGGCAAGACAAAGAGATCACATCCCGGCCGTCGAACGGCAGGAGGATGATTGATCCGACGGTCCCTCATCGAGGATGTGGACGGCCACCGCACGAGCCGCCATCGGCGGCTCGGTTCAAGGGATGAACCCCTTCGCTATCAACGAACCGGTATTTAGGGAGAGAGATCGACCGACTCGTGCGCTTTACTCTCCCTCGTTTGGACTTAATTTGGTGTTATTAGTAATGAATTTGGTGTTCAGCATGAATTTGGATTTTACACGCATAATGTTATTAGTAAAGCATGCCTATTTTTACGAGAATATATGATACATTTTTCAATGTAAAATATACAGGTATTAACTATGCATTAATTCAGGTAACCGGTGGACCGACGCTAATAATTTCGAGTTCAATCATCACCTTAGTTTCTTTATCCCTTTATCTTTTTTACTTCGAATTAGTTGGTCTATATATTAATTCAAAATTGAGTTTCAAAATCTTTTAATTCGAGTTTCAAAATCACTTGGGTCGGCATAATTCATTTTTCTATTATTATTATTATTATTATTATTATTATTATTATTATTATTATTATTATTATTATTATTATTATTATTATTATTATTATTATTATTATTATTATTATTATTATTATTATTATTATTATTATTATTATTATTATTATTATTATTATTATTATTATTATTATTATTATTATTACTTGCAACTTGGAACGTCGTAATTCAAGCACAAGCAACTAATGCTCATGTCATGACTAGAAATTTCGTGCTAATGATATGTTTGGTTCAAAGTTAGTTAAGGAAAAGGAAAGATAAAGAAGGGAAATAAAAATTATAAGAAGGAAATGAAATGGAATGGATTGATTGACAGAATAAAAGAGAAGACAAGAAAATAAACATTAAATAGTAATTTTATTCAAATGTTTTTTATATGCATATTTATATACTTAATTTATAAATTTAAAATGAAAATATGTTTTAAATATATCTTTATGAGGCGACAAAAGAACAAAGAATTGACTTTTTTTATATTCTTCTCCAACTTAAATTTAATCAAATAGAAATAATCTGTTTTCCTATTTTATTTTCTAATCTTTTTTTCCTCTTTTCACTATCAACCAAATGGAGACAAGATAATAATGAATAAGCCACAGTAGCTACTCATTATAAGTAGGAACCCTGGAATTTAAACCTCATCTGTACAGAAGAAAACTCATAAAAAAGATATTTTTTGTGGATTTCAATTGGGCGGCATGCAATGAAATATTTCCGAGGGTACGAGATTGTAGTGATAGGTCCATGAGTCTGGCTCCCATAATTAATTGCAACTAGAAAGAATTGTGAAAATTAGATGTGCTACTAATTTTTTAGAAATTTAAACTCTAACAAGGGATGAAATATATGTTCATAGTATAAACAAGAGAACAACGATGCTTAAACTCTTATAAATATTTCTATAAATGCGCTAATGATTTTCTTAAAAAGTTAATTAATTAGAAAGAATGACATCTTTACATTTATAATTTTTAATAAGGGTATATACTAGTATATAATGAATAATCTTTTGTGTTAAGTTGAAGGAGAATCCTGAACTTTTATATAGACATCTATATGTAGAATGAGTATTTTCTTTGAATGCTTCCCCGGCCTTTCATGTAGCCACTTCTTTTCTTTGAATCTTGGATCAATGTTCAATTAACCTTTTTTTCTCTTAAAACCTGAAGTTTTCATAATCCAAAAAAGAGGAGTTTTCAATTGTATATTTTCTTACTCGAGATGTAATCACGATCATTAGTTTTAAATTATAATTTTGTCTTTTCAACAAAATTCGGACGTTATATATATAACGCATGAATACATAACTGATCAACTATATATATATATACTTTTTGTTCAAGTTAACTAAGTGTATTATATATTCCATCTGCATGACATTCTCATTCCTTGATATAGACGTGAATGAATCAATGCCTCGATTGAAATGTTCAAAGCCTTGTAAAGATGAAATAATATAGTAATAGAGAAGCTAACAATCTTACAAGCACTGTGATTGGTGCATATATACATGTGCAACATTTAACTTCTTCATAAATATTTGCGGCTAAGACTGCGAAGAACAAAGTTAATTGGCCATTAATTGAGCCAATAAAAAATTGGCTAAGCCCCCCTCAGCTCTACCCGACGATCACTGCAGAAAGCACTATAAATACTCCTGCATGCCATCTGCTTTGGAGCACTACAACACATCTAATCCTTCTCTCTCAGTAATTTTGCTGTCTCGTTCAAAGAATCCAAGTGATATATCACTCAGTCATGGCTCGTTTGGTTGGTCAATCCTTCTCCTCCTCCCTCTTCTCCTTCCTCGTCGCTTTGCTAGCTTTGTTTTCTCTCCTCGACCCTTGCACTTGTTTTAAGCCCAAGTTCTTCAACTTCTCCGCTGTAGCTACCACCACCACCACCGGCTGGTCGCCAGCCGGAGCGACGTGGTACGGAAGTGCCAATGGCGCCGGAAGTACTGGTAAGGCGTTTGCCCATTCTCTATTAATTGATGTGCGGGAGTAAGATTATTGTTAATTAGAGCATGTTATAACATGGAACAATGGCGTACGTGCAGCTTGTTATACTTGCAATAGATATTAGTCATATGACGCATACATCCAAGATATAGCATATAGACACACCAATGACAAATATAAAAAGGAAAAAAAACTTCACGCTGGATCACGTAAAATATTTTCTTATAATGTCAGAAAATCACATAAAAAATTAAAATAGTCGTCACTGCAAAAATGAGTCCTTGACGAGTATAGTAATATTTATAATTAAGGTTGTTCAATTAAGTACTTACTTTCGTGCGGTTTATTGACTTGTTCAACTCAAAAATGCCAAGGTGGTGCATGCGGATATGGAGATGCAGTGGGCACCGCACCGTTCTCATCCATGATAGCTGCCGGAAACCCAAATATATACAAAGGGGGCATGGGATGCGGCGCTTGCTATCAGGTAATTAATTAGCCAAACTCGATTCACTTTTCCACCAATCGTATGTAATTTAATAGTAAAATTGGTTCTTCGCCATGTCCAACTAATTTACTGTCGACTTCTTGAAATGAATCAACTACATACGTATTGACTAATTTGACGCCTAACTCCTGTTGAAATTAATCAATTATTAGGGGTGTAAGAAAAATCCGACCAACCCGAAAAATCCATCCGACACGAAAAAACCGAACAAAAAAATCGAAAATTAAGGGTCCGAATATGATTTAGGGTGATTTTTAATAAATTAAAATCCACCCGCTAAAATTAGGGCTCCACCCGAAAAAACCGTAGGGGCCGTGGAGCCCGATTTTTTTTTATGATTTTTTATTTATATAATTAATACATGTGTTAATAATTCTTTTATTATAGATATAATATTTTTTTTATAAAATTTCATACTTTTCTATCACATTATCAAACTCTAATTTAATAATTTTAAAATTTTAGTAGTATATTTTATATTTAATATAAAATTAAATATTTCTATATTAATTAAGTTATTAAATATATTTTTAAAATATAATTATATAAAAGTAGGGCTCCGAAAAAACTACCCGAAAAAACCGATCCGTTAAAAGGTGGTTTTTATTTTTTCAAAATAATTTTAGAGTGATCTTTCTAATTTTAAAAATTGATCCGAAAAATAAATTTTTTTAGACCCAAAACCTGAACCGATTCGAATTACTTTCACCCCTATCAATTATATATGCATAACTAAACCAATGATCAGGTGAAGTGCACCGGGAACTCTGCTTGCTCCGGCAACCCGGTGACTGTCGTCATAACAGACGAGTGCCCCGGCGGCGCGTGCCTTAATGAGCCCGTCCACTTCGACATGAGCGGCACTGCGTTCGGGGCCATGGCGCTGCCCGGTCAAGCCGATCAACTGCGAAATGCCGGAGTACTCCAAGTCGAGTACACCAGGTGAAGAAATTTGAATACGTGTACAAATGTCCGTGTCGAAGTATATATACACAAACATATTAATTTTCTCCATGACGATGCATGCACGCATGCAGAGTGCAGTGCAGCTACCCGGGCTACGACGTGACCTTCCGAGTGGACGCCGGCTCAAACCCTTACTACCTGGCCGTGCTAATCGAATACGAGGGAGGGGACGGCGACCTCTCGGCCGTCGAACTCATGCAGGGCTCGTCGTCCTCCACATGGATCCCCATGCAGCATTCTTGGGGTGCAGTCTGGATGCTGAACCCGGGACAACAGCTGCAGGCGCCCTTCTCCTTCCGCCTGACCTCCGGCTCCGGCAAGACCCTCGTCGCCACCAGCGTCGTCCCCGTCGGATGGCAGGCAGGTGTCACCTATAGATCTGTGGTCAACTACAACACCTAAAGCGCGTGCTTCAACTGGAGCCAGGCGTGCGTGCACCAATGCTAGTTATTACCACATATCTAACTATAAAGTATAATCTTAATCAAGGGACGGAGCTAAGGGTTTGAGTTTACGTAAAACCCTTATATGATCTCAAGGCTCTTGAGCCCCTGTGTGATTTGCGTTGCTGGTGTTTGTATTAATATTAGCGTCCGTCTCCTATAGCGCATGGCATTGGTTATGCCGCCTTTGGAGTTAATAATAAATAAAAATAAATTATTGAAAACAACATAGTAAAAGAATATGCATGATATGCATTTCCATGTTGCGAATTAGTAATGTTTTACAGAATTCTAATCATAGCTAGGCCGGGTTCAAGAGATCTTCTTGGACGCGTTTGTTGTGTTTTTAAAAATTCTGAAAAAGGAAATTTGTGAACCATGAGCCAAAAAAAAAACTGCGGAAATGGAATTATAATCCAACTTTTGTTACTAGCATGATTTGACAAAAAAAAATCTTAAGATCAAATTGTGGACTTTAAATTCTGAAAAAGGGAATTTACAATCATGGGCAAAAATTTTTTAGGTTAAATTGTCAAACTAATAATCTTATAGAAAATGTATATGGTCATGATTTTAATGAACGTGACTAATAATTATAAGTATCGAGCACAAAATGGTGGTCATTTACAAATAATTTAGGAAAATATAAACTTTATATAATGTATATTGTGTTGCATATGAATTTGTCATGCACTGGGTAATCAAAATGATTCATTTTGCTAAGATTGAAAAATAAATTCACATTATTGTGTCATGAAAATGTCAATAGTGAGTACACAAATGAATGTACTTATGATTTTATAAAGATTCAAGGACAATAAAATGTAAAAAAAAAAACAAAAGACTAAATTGAGAAAGCTTTGACATGGTAATCAATTAAATATTTCCTATATTGTTGTTTAGATGATTATGTCTAAAAGTTCTAGGTTATTTAAAAATTCATTGTGTGGGGTTAATGCTGTCTAAGGACACAAAAATTTAAACATGATTATTATCATTCTCAAACAATGGCGAAAAAATATAGATGGGCAAGATAGCATTCATTTCGAGTTTCAGATGTGGGCCAGAGGATCGTCTCTTTGAGATGCTAAGAATCGAGGGTAAAGAGTAGTTACCGAAAAGTCATAAAATGTGTTAAAGTAATTAATGTGACCTTTAATGTGTTTGAGGGCTAATTTTTCAACTCCAACTACATACTTGAAATAGTTGGATAGGATGAAAGAAATCTGTATTCTCTACATGACTTTGTAGTATTGGGTTTAAAGTCAAGTTTAAAATCAACCAATGTGTTGCCAAGCCCGCATACAAGACCAACTATGTGACGATTAATGAATTCGTACTAAAAAGGATGGAAGGTCTTCGTGAAAAGAATACAAATGTAATTCTTGTTGACAACTATGCGATATAGTTAAGTTAACCCTAGCAAATTGAAGAGAACATCACGATATTTCCATATCATTGTATCAAATGGCAAGTATTTAAGATCAAACTATAAACTTGGAATAGTAAGGAGACTAAGAAATGAACTCCTATTATTTTTCAAGGATTTTTCATGGCATCACATGATTGAAACCAAAGTCTAAGTCATATACAGGCATTTATTAGGGTAAGAACCATATAAAGAACGGTAAGGATAGGGTAAGAGAACTAAAATAATAACTAAGTTTGAGAGGGAACAAAGTTGTTCCTATCAAACATATAGAATGTTACATGATGGTTGAAGTAATCCCATATATTGATAAAAATACTCACTACAACTTAATGACATGAACATAGTTTATTGATTAAAGAATAATTGAAAGCATCATTAAATGTAATTGGACCTTATGAGAGCTAAAGTTCAAATGAGAATTATCATGATAAATCATGGATGGTGAAAGTAACCATTAAAAACGACATTGATCAAGTCATAAAGAGCTCATAAAATTGTGTTTCCACATGAGGTGCATCTCAAGATGTATAAAATGTTATAAAGACCACTAAGAATCTTATTGTATGGGCATAAGTAAGAGTTGCATAGTAAAAGATGAAAGTTTATGGATGTATGAAATTCATGCGCGAATTTAAGTTTATGAGGAGTAGAATGTTTTAGTTATGGGACTCATTGCTCACTCAATTTATTTATAAAGTGGGTCTAAAAATCTTATGAAGCCCACATCCAATAACCTATTAAGCTCTCCATTAACTTACAAGTATAAAATTCTTCAAACTCTCTTCTTCGACTAATTTCTTGTCGACATATTGTTGAATTAGCTCAGCAACTCCAAAGACCATTTCCTCCATTGTTGGGGTTAATGTAGAGCAAAGGGAAGATTTGTTGGAGCAAAGGGAAGGCACACCGTATGGTTTTAAAGAGAGAGAAGATAAAAGAAGAATAAAATTAGGAGAAGCATCATGAAAAAAGAAATAGAGTTTCAAAGATATGTAAGATATACAAAATTTTCTTATCTAGGTTCATATAGCTGGAATAAATAATGGGTTGTGACTATTATTGTTGTTACTCATATAAGCATTCATGGACTTATGATGATAGTAGGGTTTTGAGAATTGTTGTCCAGACTTCATATATACCTCCTATTTGGACAAGATTTTAAACATGTTATAGTTCTTCAGAATAATAAATGATATACTTATTTCTAGTTGTCAAAGCCTATTTTCATTGGAGATTCAAATTCCCAATCTGAATTGTACAACTAGAGTTAAAGTTCAAAAATCAAATTATTGTTGAACTATTATGATAAGCATCTTAGCAATCTTATAAAACACATCTAAAATCATAACGATTAGTATAACACCCTTGCACTTACGTAGAATATGGTCCGCTTTGGACCTCGGCTCGTACGATTTTACCAAAACGCGTCCTCCAATATCAGAGTAGCACAGCGGCTCACCTCTGTACTTGGCAGGATACTGCCCACTCTGCCCCTTCCCTGGGCTCACGATTTTCTAACGCGTCCTACTAGGCTAAGGCCATGTTCTCATATATACCTAGTATCTCTCTCGTGACTTATGCATGTGGGACTAATCCAAGACATGCCTCATGCACCGATAGCAGAGCTACTCCGCGTGAGCCTCTGTGCATGGTGGGGTGCGATCACTCAACGAGGACATTGAGTCCCCTAAGGGGGAAGGGTGCATGAGGCATGCCTTGAATTAGTCTCACATGCATAAGTCACGGGAGAGATTTTAGGTGTATATGGGAACATGGCCTTAGCCTAGTGTGCCGCGTTAGAAAATCGTGAGCCCAGGGAAGGGACAGAGCGGACAGTATCTTGCCAAGTACAGAGGTGAGCCACTGCGCTACTCTGATATTGGAGGACGCATTTTGGTAAAACCGTGCGGGCCGAGGTCCAAAGCGGATAATATCCTACGCAAGTGCAAGGGTGTTACAATTAGATTGAAAAGTGAAATTTTGAATTAATAATTATCATCTGAAAGGAACTTGGATTCGCCTAATTTTGATATGTTTGACGAAAGATATGAATCTTTCTCCACTCGGATGTCGAAATAAAATGAGAAATATGTTATTGTAGATTTTTTTTGGAATGGATCTAAGAATATAAATTTGACAAACTTATCTATAAAGCTTCTAAATGTCTCTCACATTAAATTGAAAAAGTGGAATACGGTTTTTACAAATAAAGTTATAATCCAAAAACCAACATGTCAAATTTGTTGAGTGTTGTGATTTAGTAGTTGGTATGATACATTATTGTTGATTTCTAGGGAGAGATCCTTATGCTATTATTTTTTAAGGTATTCATGATGCATTAATTAAATATGTTTTTCATGTTTATTTATTATTCCAAAGACAATGTTATAATATATTCCACCAAAACCTAGGACCTTCATATGTTGTAGTTATTATGTGTTGGTTTTGTTTGAATGTAGTATGATATGTTAATGTACCAACTGTCAAATTGATTGTTATGTTGCTCGAGAAAGATTTAGATAATAGCCTTATCTTTAACCCTTGGCCATGAATCAAATGCCTGGACAGGTCTGAAGGATCGAAATGATATCGACACACAACTAGCTGCTCTGAACCCAATGCTTAGAACCCAACATAAGGAAATAGATATACACTGTCATAAACCAAATGCACGACCAACGGTTAAGATCAAATGATTTGACATATGAATGGAATGTTCAAATGTGAAAGTTTGTTTGTTAATTTATTTTGACATGTTTCATGCTTAGTTGGAAGTAAAAATTTTATAACGATGTATTGAAACGACATGTTGGATGATAATTGAAAACTTATCGAATTGATTGCATAAATACTCCTACATTTATTAACACATATATGAGATTTCAACTATTCTGTAAATGGTTCACATATTTATCCAATTCTCTAACAAATGATAAAAGGCTACACTATTGATTGTTAATGGTTGTCATTTGATAATAGGAGGACAAATAATGGAGACAACTAAGGAAGTTATAGGAGCAACTTCTAATTATCAAATGATAATGAATATGATAACAACTATCATATTATATTGAATAAGTACCAACTCATCAAACCATGAATCAATTGAGCGTCAAAAAATAATGTCATTATTATTATTATTATTATTATTATTATTATTATTATTATTATTATTATTATTATTATTATTATTATTATTATTATTATTATTATTATTATTATTATTATCATCATCATCATCATCATCATCATCATCATCATCATCATCATCATCATCATCATCATCATCATCATCATCATCATCATCATCATCATCATCATCATCATCATCATCATCATCATCATCATCATCATCATCATCATCATCATCATCATCATCATCATCATCATCATCATCATCATCATCATCATCATCATCTAATGTCAATAAGTGTCATGATTGTGCCATTCTCGTCATGACCTTACAACTTACACACTTAAAGATGAATTTCTCCTGCATCATATCTCATTGGATAAAGTGATTGGAAATACTAATGATCGATTGGAAATATTGTAAATAATATATAATATGTCTTAAAATGAAAGGGGAGAATCAACTTCCTTTTCTTTTAGCCAACACTTACATCTCGTGGCATCTGCTTTTTTTAATTTCCAAAATGTGACTGGATTATGCCTATTTAACGTTTTTTTCCCTTGCGCGATAATGGTAAATAATAGCGGATCTTACAATGATAACCAAAATTTATTCAACAAAGATGCTAACTTTAGCTTTTGCCAAATAGCACTCAATATCCCGAAACAGTATAAATCATTACAAATTTACAATCACGTTCATTTTTTGGGTAACAATCGTATATATAATTTCAGTCAAGACCTGAGTAAAGCATGCAAGAAAAACAGCATCTTGTTCATACTCTTAATCCTTTTCCAATAGAATTTAATCAAGTAAAACAAAGTTGGTCCTTACAAAAACATCATTGCCTTGGGTACACATTTGTTTCACAACCTTTGAGGCTGTACTACTTTGTAATTCTCTCGCGTGGCGGTTGGGTAAACTAAATTCAGTTTAATATTCACTGGAAAATATTCAAAAGTGTCTTCGTCTTAGAGTATTTCTTATACACTATGGATTGTCTAACCTATCAATTCCAAGTCCATATAAAAGATACGGTCGCTTTCATTCTCGAGTAGGACGTACTAGACATGAGACAATCAATCGGCTGAACTCTCAACTCAACACCTAATGCTATTGTTCAAGCTTATTTACCCCCATCAATCTTTGAAACTCAAGACTAGAATCTGGCATCGATAAGCAGTTTCCCTTAGGGAGCTCTATAACATTTAATTTGGTGCCTGTTAACATTGGCTTAGCAAAATATTTCTCCTTTAGGCACCAGGTGTGATCTCAGAGGTCACTCTTATGCTGTTGCAGCTTCTTGACAAGAGAACACTTGCGACGAATATTTGTTCATGGATTGGAAGTTAACAAATCAGTTCACAACGCTGATTTTTTTTCAACCACGAGGTGCAGCCATCTGCTGTTTCTTAACCCTTTCTCCAGCCTTCACCATGCTGAATGACAAAGAAAAGGATCAAGGAAAGATCTATCTAACAGAATAAAGAATACTTGCAAACAGAGGTTCCCAAGTTGTTATGGTCATGATTGGGAACAGACCAGTATCTAAAGAAATAAGAATTGTACCTGATGTCATGTGGACTGATTAATATCCACTGGGAACCCTGTGCAACTGCAAAGTCTACCAATGTGTCTAAACTGATCTTCCGGCTCACAGCATCCTATAAACCAGATTAAATAGAAGAAAAGCCCTCTCAAAGAAGTAAAAATGTAATTGTGTAAAGACACTGCAAAATCTAGAAGAAAACTTATGCATACCATGAATACATCAAACTCATCCATGGCACGAAATGGTGCTTCCGTCATTTCATGAAGGGCCAATGCAAAGCAAAGAGTTGAAAAGGACCGTTCCCCACCTTATGTGTAAAGCAAGTAAATTAGTTTCATGATCCACATGGGAGGTACATAGAAGAATTGTTGTCCAATTCAAATACAATAAAAGAAAATAAACAACACAAAATAATTATGTTCATGCAAATCAAAGTTAGACGAGAAATAAACGGTTATAATAATCATTTGAGTAACAAGTTAAACATTGACAAAAACAACAATTTCAGGACAGGAGAATTTTGAATAAGACCTGAGAGGCCCCTTGTATCCCTAACAGCATTGCCAGAGGCGTCCTGAGGCATCTTCACCTATAAACAACAAGTAAACATTAAAGATAAAGGATGACAGTTTTGTTAGCTTCCACGCTATGTGACAATCATTCAGTGGCGTGGATTCACCATAATTTTATTAACAGTATTATTTTATAAGAAGTAACGATTGTTAGTTTTCTTACCTCCACTGACAAGACCTTCTTTTCATAGTCCACTTTTATGTGCCCACTGATTCCTTTTTTCCGCAAATGCCCATTGAACCTGTGCAACCAATGAAGTGGCACTTAGAGAGATTATGAGGATACAGTAAGAGTTCTTATTAATAATAACGTCAAAACATCAAATAAAAAATTTTGCAGAAAATAATACATACTGCCACGTTAACTGTCGTTTTAGGAGAGTTGCATTGCGGTGAAATTTACTACAACGCAAATCAACTGCTTTTTGGCAAGCCTACAATGAGAACAATGTTTATCAAAGGCATTGTAAAAGAAACAGACATTTCAGAATTTGATACATAACAAAAAACAAAAAGGATTTTATCTAAACAGGAAGTGAAAGAAGCAGACGTTATGACTCCCAGGTTAAAAACCTAATACTAGGTTTTTGCACAAAAATGAGAATGGGCACATTTTGGCTGCATTTGCTGGTAGCAGTTAATGCAAAATGAAATGACTCTTTTTGACAAAACATATAAAATTTTCCTCTAACACCCTTGACTATAATATTTTCCTGCATCTAATCCTGAACCTTTCTTTGAAGTGATCTAATCCTAAACTACAGACTTAGAAAATTTTAATAACTGAACTTTATCTCGTTTTGACCCTTAAGTCTTCCGTTAAATCCCATTCAAAATTCTACTAAGTCATCACTTAAGAATTATGAAATGCCAGTTTTACCCCTATTTCTTTTATTATATGAAAATATTTTTAAAAAGAACAATACACATAAAAATATTTTTAAAAAGCTCATACATTAATAATTAGAGATATTGTGCTCATTTTTTATTTTTTTAGTTTTTCTTCTTATATTGAAGATGCAGGGGGGTAAAATTGACTTTCATAATTACAACAACAACAACAACAACAAAGCCTTATCCCACTAGGTGGGGTCGGCTACATGGATCATACGACGCCATTCCGCTCTATTAGTAACCAAACCTTTCGGTATATTATTCACCAATAGATCTTGCTCTATTAGTTCGCCAAGTGTCCGCCTTGGTCTCCCTCTCCCTCTTTTAATCGGACTCCAGATTATTTGATCTACTCTTCTTACTGGCGCATCTAATGGTCTTCTCTGAACATGACCAAACCATCTCAAACGATTCTCTACCATTTTCTCGCTAATAGGAGCCACTCCGACTCGTTCACGTATATGGTCATTCCTAATCTTATCTAATCTTGTATGACCACACATCCATCTCAACATCCTCATTTCGGCTACCCCCACTTTACGTTCATGTTGTCCCTTCATAGCCCAACATTCACTACCATATAACACTGCTGGCCTTATAGCAGTACGATAGAATTTTCCTTTAACTTTATTGGGTACTTTTCTATCACAAAGAACTCCAGTGGCTTTCCTCCACTTACACCAACCAGCTTGAATTCTATGATTAACATCGTCATCAATCTCACCATCTTGTCTTACAATTGATCCTAAATATTTAAACTTTGTCACTTGAGGAATTATATCCTCCCCTAACCTAACTTTCAAATCGTCTCTAAGTTGTTTATTTGTGAAATTGCTATGCATATATTCTGTTTTATTCCTACTTAAACGAAAACCCTTTGACTCCAACGTATTTCTCCATATTTCCAATTTTGTATTAATCTCTTCTCTTGAATCCGCTAAAAGTACTATATCATCCGCAAATAGCATGCACTTAGGTACCTCCTCTGTGATACTTTCATAATTATTAAAAAATAAAATAACAAAATTTTAGATGGAACTTACCTGAAGGATCTAAGTGTTAAATTGAGTTAAAATTTGTATGTTAATAATTTAGTGTTAGTTGCAAAAAAAGTTATAATTCAAGGGGTGTAGGGGGAAATAATTCTTGATTTAATTACCACAATTTAGGTCAGAAACTTGGTCCATGTACAAAAATGCAACAGTAATCATCATAAAACACTAGTGAAAAAAAGAAAATTTGCAATGCTATCTTGTATCATGATAAGATACTACATTTATTGGCCAGCAAAATGTAACTGTACATTTTATCTAAGGATGCAAAATGTGAATATGCAGTTAGCTTGACTTCATGTCAAGTTAAGCATGAGCATCTCAACTTTGGTGCCCATACTAAGTACCCTTCAATCAGAGAAGCCAGCAAAGAAACTGCACAAATTACTAGTGCATGCAGGGATAGGGCCAAATACAGCTTATTACGAAAATGTGATTCTTGACAAATAAGGGTTGGCTGCAGCAAAAGCCTAAAGTCCTAGCATGGATCGAGGGTCGTTGAAGCTTACTGTTAACTTCTCACGGAAGGCAGCATATGTTTGTCGTCTCTTCAAAATTTTCCGTTCCTTTTTATCATACAATGATCTTAGATCATCAACAGACTCCGTGAATCTGCAAGGTAAGCCATTGAATAATGAATCATCTCCAATAAAACGACGCATATGAAAATGATATACTGAAACTAAATATGAACTTTTGACTCTCGTGCTGAAGCCTTTGTTTCATTCTATTTAATTGGGCACTAAGTTGTTCTGGAGTAGATCCAACACAACCCCCTAGAGCTTCCATTTCAGATTCCTCGCAGATAATAGAAGCCTTCTTAAAATTCTCCTGTTGATTCAAAATAAAACATAATTATTAAATAAATAAACAAATCACATGGATTAACAACTGAAACGACGACAACATAAACCAGAGCAAATATCAACTATTGTAGTAGTCACTTTAGTATAATTCATAGTCCCTTCTGTTTACCACCCATATGTATACATGTCAGGAGTTACATTGAATAAAAATAGTAAAACATCCCCCTATCATCATGTTGGATCCATTAAGGAAACCAAATCAGATGACTTCAATAATAATGTCAAATTTCACCAAATGGTATGTCACTTAACATTTTAAATTATTTTTCTACCATCAAAATAAATATATTTGTTGATTTATTGACTGTCATTATGCATATCCTAAATGCTTCATAACACGACCATGGAAAGAAACAGTGGTGTGCTATATTCATAGACTGGTACATTATTTTCATGAGCAGCCTGAACAAATTGGAAAAGGAAAACAAAATGACAAGCCGAAAAGGGAATCCAAACAATGGCAGATCTCTATTATGATGCAGAAGACATTATTTACACTAAAATAGAGAAAACAGAGAGAGTAAATGAAACTACAAATTCAGATCCAGGCAATATCTTATCATGTTTTCCCCTTTTCCCTTTATTATTTGTTGTTCAGAGGTTCATCCATGTCATCAAATTATTAGCACCCGGTGATATTTTTTTTTCTTTTGGAAGAAGAAGAAGAACAAGAAGAAGAAGAAGAAAAGGATGGCTAGAGATTGTGGTAGTCATCCAGCAAATATTATATCTATAAATTGCAAAAGTATCACATGTGTGGGCAAAGATAGTATCCAAAGAAAAACCAAAAACGGCATAGCTCAACATGGAGTATCCAAATCCTCACTCATACTAAAAACACTAATATACAACATTTTTTATATAGCATCTCTCCCCACAAAAATGGTGCAGTTTCATTGTAGTCAAATGGCCCAGCTGACAGCCAAACCTCGCCAATGGCACTCCAGTCCTGATTGCCATGTCTGCCCAATGCTCGCAAGGAAATCCGAAAGGTGACTAATGTCGTAATGTCCACCTCACGGATGTGCACCTATCTCCATATCTCCAAGGTAACATGTAGTGAAAGAAGCATTGAGCAATATCCTCCATGCCTGCATCACACAAGGCACATGTGGTATCAGTGGTGGGCCCGAGTGAGAATCCTCCTCCGTCGTAGAAGCCACACGTAGATCTTGACTTCGAGCGACAAGCATGACAGCCATACGAGCAGACAAATCAATCAATACTGAGATGGAATGTCATCATGCTTCTCGAGAGAAGGCAGAAGATATATGCAACGTGCCCAAAAGGGTTATTCGTGCATGCAGTGCAACTTGGTGAAGCAGCAATCAGAGAGGGACAATCTAAACAGAGGGGTCCAAGACCCTCCACCCTATCCACCCGACAATGTCCAGGCATAAAAGAGGGGTTCAAATGGTGCACCGATAGCACTATGAACCTAAGGAAGACTGCCGCAAGAGTGCCAACGGGGAGCAAGTCGTGGCGCCAAAAGGAGAAAAGCAATCCCATTGCATGCCTCGCCAAGAAAAGTGGTCCCCCATACAAGTATTGGTCATGAGTTCCAAGAGAGGTACCTGCCTAGCATGTGAAGAAAACTTTGCTCCATAGATCACTGCTAGTTTTCATAATCTAACCTACCCATCATGCCAAGAGGGAATGATTGGTACAAAGGTCTCGTACTCTAAGATCACTATAGGAGATGGGGTGACACATAGTTTGTCATGCTATCAAGCATACGCCTCTCATAACCATATCCCTGCAAAAAAATCTGCTCCTCAATGTATCTAGCCACTGCTCCACTAGTACTGGCATAAAGATAGGAAATGATGACATAACTGAACTGAGTAATACTGGTCGGTCGCCATGTCTCCATCTCTCTTATTTGTGCACCATGGACTCAATAATTGTGATCCATCCATGTGACATAGTGTTATGATCAGAGGGGAAGGCCCAAAAAAGTGATCTAGATAACCCAGTCGAGCAACTCAACCACATATGAGGCCGCCTCCTTGCTCCCCATGCCAAAAGGTATAAAACAATATTTGGCATAGTTTATCTGTAACCTGCCCAAAAAAGTGATCTAGATAACCCAGTCGAGCAACTCAACCACATATGAGGCCGCCTCCTTGCTCCCCATGCCAAAAGGTATAAAACAATATTTGGCATAGTTTATCTGTAACCTGAAACCATCCCAAATAGCTCAACCAAAATTGTTGTCCTGTGTGCCTCTGAACTAGAGTCCTTAATGAAAAAGTGTCATTAGCATACAATGAGACCAAACCGGATGTCAAGGCCCAATGGGGATGAAAAGCCGATTATGATGCCCACTTGACAAGCTGCAAAGATACATTCAGCGAGGGAATCTGCCATGAGAATGAAGATCATAGAGGCTAAGGGGTCACTCTATTGCACACCATGCTATGGTTTTACCCACCCGCAGGTGGGAGTCATGTTAAATGAAGCAATGATTTATTTCATAAATGTTATCAAGACAAACAAGAAACCTGTGACCTACAAAAAATGCTAAAGAAATGACCATGAAGACCATATCATATGCATTTGAGAAATTCACCTTATACCAAAAAAAGAAAATCACATAGTTGCCAATGGGAGATGATTTCAAAGGAGATAGTGTAGCTATCAACAAGCGATCGACCGCCTAAGAAAGCTGATTGCACATGGTGCATGAGACAAGATACCGGTGACCATCCGCCCAACGTCTCAATGAAGATGCACGGTCAGTGAGGATTTGTTGATCCACGTGGCAACTTTATTGTATCGATCGTCCCGCCAACTGATAATGCAGCCCCCGGAGTGGCTAACTGCCTTGAGGATGGCATACTCCAGTATGTAAATCCCTCCAATCGTCTTCTCAAAAGAAATCCCTCCAATCTGTCCCCATATGTGAGCATATCACGCTGCAAGCTTGGACTCCTAGAAGAGAACCACCTCCAAGCCTCATGCCCATAAAGATTTGCCTAGGGTCTGTCTCAGTTCAGCATCCCCAAGGTTGTGAATGTTTCACGTAAGAAAGTTCATAAGAAAAGTGTGGTGTGTCCCACTGCACATCCCATATCTACTTTTCATGCATCTATCCATATATATATCAGGATGTTTCTTCAACTTAAGAAGAGCAAAATACAAGTTTTTGAGTCCACCACAATTAATGGCTGTGGAGGATGACATCAACTATTTTCTTCAATCTAAAACAGAAGTGTGTGAAAAAATTGAGGTAGCAAAATGTGCAAAGAGAACATAAAACCTCAACAATAGCACCAAAAGGAATTTCCTAATATGGTGCATAAAATTAAAAAAAAATATTACAGACACACAATGATAAATAATCTTTAAGGACAGAATGAAAGACAAAAACACATAACGTTTGTTGCATTTTCCATGTCAATATAGGTTTGACATTATTAAATTGCTTTATTCATAAATGATTTGGCTTAATGAACTATATAACATATCATCATTCCATGGTTACACTGTTCTGAATCATAAAGGTGCCCCTTAATTACTTAGCCAAGCATTTGTTTAAGTTCTCAATGAAGTATTAGGAACCTGACGGCTTTGTTGAAGTTCCTCATACTCTGTTTCCGCTTCTAAAATATCCGGTAGCACCTTTTCATGCATAATCTTCTCATAATGAACTCTTTCCTGTAACAAAAAAAGTTCAATTCACTCAAAAGGCTAGAACATCATGCTTTTGCATATGCATCAGAGAGAGATATTGAACATACTGCCTCTGTTTCCTGTAGCTTTTCTTCAATGTGCAATAACTCGTGCTCTGTGATTTCAATGGAATCTATATCTCCTTTCGCTGAATCTATAATTTATATTGCAGCATGCCAGTATCAATTGCATGTCTATGTACCAAAGACTAAAGCTAAAAGTATCCGTTCAGAGTAAAGTTTAATATTTTTTGTTCTAGATGATGCAAGAAATAGAGTTACAAAATATGTTAACCTAGTTGCTACATAAACGTAATAACTAATAAGTTCAATATGACTCAATGCATTTAAGTTTTTTGCCCATTGCAGATGATGTCATGTCATGTCATCCACCCTACCAGCTATGACAGTTATCTTTTCTCTCTTTTTTTATTTATTTATTTATTTTGAGAAAGAGAAGCTGTGACTGTTATTCTATCTCTCTGCATAGCAGAAGAGTCCACAGAAACTTCGAAGATGTCTGTGTAATGCTACAGAAAGTCCAAAATAGTTTAATGAGAACATATTCATCATACCACACAATTCTTCCAAAGATTTTTTGAGATCATTGGATTTTCTCTCTGCAATGGCCATCTTGACCTTGAGTTTTTCTAGCACTAATTCCTTACTCTGTATATCATTTTGCACTTCCTACAGAGAACAAAAGAGAGAACATGAGACAAAAAGATGCCAACTACCCAAAGGCTAGTTGTCCAGTAGACAGTTTTCAACATATCCCAAGTGTCAGACATTGTCATTCTGGGTGCCAGATTGTTCACCACATTCCAGCGGTAGTGCCTTAAACCTTGAAACCAACCATCACATTACGAAATTTTGGCTGCCAAGTGAAAGTGTAAAATTAACCTACCGATATATCATTGAGAAGCTCTTCAATATTTGGAGCCAAGTCATTGTTCCTTTCAGCAACACAAGCATCTTTTATCTTCTGTAATTCAATTTGTTTATGCATTAAAGTCTTTTGTTCATTTGACCGTCGTTTCTGCAAGGACAAAGGGAAAGAATATGAAAAGTGCAACTTTTAAAATGAAAAACAGTATCCATACCTTTACACTCTGTAATTTAATTTCAAGCTCCCTAAATGCTTCTTCGTGACTCCGTTTCTTACTTTTCCATTCTTTTACAAATTCTTTAACCTCATAGATATTTTGCTCAACTTTATTCATTGCATCATCGAGTGAACCTGAAAGACGGCCAAATATGGACCTCTTGTATGGAGGGAGAATTGTCTGGACAGAACCTCTAGAGAACCTGAAAGATGAAACAAATATTGTTACAAAAATGCATTTATATGATTGTATAATAATGAATTAAAGATGTTCCTTTGGAGAAAACTACAGTACAGTGGATTTCCGTTCCAATGTCACAATGATTGTATATTCTCTCTACTTGATTTCTGTTCACTTTACATAGAGGATCAACAGCAGTGAATTTGGAGATATAACCGTGAGTTTAAGCACAAAATTAACAATGTGAAAGGAAGAATAGAATTCAAAAGCATATGAAAGGGCAAGCTACACTACTTAAATCTTACATCTTATATCCATCAGAAGTATATACTTCCTTCAAGTTTCTGACCCTCTGATCAAATGCAACAGACTTGGCAACTTCATAGTCTTGCACAAGAACTTGCCTCTCAGCACTACCCTATGATTCAGAGAAGACGAGCAATAAGAAAAAAGTTTTGGAATCTGAAGGAAAAGAATCACATATTACCATATTGAGCAAAAATAGCTAGAAGTTGGAGAATAGTGACAATAAAAGAATGTTAGTTAACATAACTTACGTTACTATAAGCCAGAGAAAGACAATTGTTCCTTAGATAACATCAGAAGATTCAGAATGTCACAAAGAAATATACCAGATAGGAACAATAGCCATGAGGTCAATTATCACACAGTAGACAATTTCTAATGAAACACATTTGTACATGTTGATCTTTTGCATAGTGATACATATACACTGATAGTCATCTTTTTTTCTCAAAAAAAAAATCATTCAGAAAGAAATCTAGACAAGAATAAAAAGTAAATTTCACAAACGGACATCCAATTATAATCTCGTTCTTAAGTCAATAATTGAATTTTATTTTGTAACCCAACAATCATCCAACTTCAATAATCTTGCAGTCGTGATCACTTAGTAATACAAGATTTACCCGTTAAGATGCTGCTCACGACAGTATTTTCTCTCGCCTCCATGTCAAATTTTAAACTAATACAACAATAACAAAGCCTTATCCCACTAGGTGGGGTCGGCTACATGGATCATACGACGCCATTCCGCTCTATTAGTAACCAAACCTTTCGGTATATTATTCACCAATAGATCTTGCTCTAATATAATTAAAACAAAACAATAAGAAAAGTTGAAGGAGAGAGGGGGGCTGGGGGGACGGTGGTCCCCCTCCTCGTTCTTTTGCATGCACAAAGGAAAGCCCCCCCCCCCCCTTGCATAGACAACGACGGAAGAGAAGAGGGTTCCTCTCTCCTCTATGAGCACACAGAGTAGAGGGGAAGAAGAACTCCTTCGCGAACGAAGAAGAGAGGGGAAGGGAGTGGCAGTCCCTTTATGGGGCAGCTGTCCCTTTTTATTTTTTGATTAATCTAAAATTTAACGTGGAGAGAAAATATTGATGTGGGTGCTACATCAACATGTTAATTAGTGAAGCTTTTAGTACCAATTAGGATGATTACAAGTGCAAGAGTATTAAAGTAAGATGACCATTGAATCTCGAATAAAATTCAATGACTGTTGAAAATGCAGGTATAGTTGGATGACAGTTCGTGAATTTTACGTCAAAAACAAATATACATCCCCAATTAATATGCTCCACTCCAACATAGGTGAGACATTTCTTTAAAATTACAAATGACAAAATGGAAAATAAATCCCCAATAACAAGGCTAGACTTCCTCATCCATCATTAATCAATCTGTCAATATGAACCACCAATTTAGATCATCCACAATAAATGTTTCACTAGACAGGCCATTACTTAAATCTCTATCTTTATACTAACACATACAGCAAGAAAAAATAGTCTATGGAAAGGTTTTAAACACAATAATTAGATATATTTATAAAACATTTAAGATGACATGGGCAAAAAGGATCTTTCATATCAAGATTATTTTAAGAAAGGAAAGGATATTTGCTAAGTTTCCTAATAAGACTCCACTTTGTATTAGTTAAGAAAGATAGTGGGCTGATTAAGTATAATGGGTAGTTATAACTTTCATGTTCATGTTCTCCATTGATGATTATGTTATATTGTGTTGAAATTGATGTGTTTAACCAATTTTCCTAAAATCTTAAACTATTAAGAAGAGCAACATTAATGATTTTATATTCTTAACACTTCCCCTCACATGTGAGCTTGATAACAATTTTGATTTAGTCCAGCCCACGTGGACCATAAATGAGGAATTATTTTTTAATAAGAACTTAATGAGGTTTGAACTCTTGACCTCTGACTTTTATACTATTTTGAAATTGATGTGCTAATCAATCTTCTTAAAAAGCTTAAGCCATTAGAAAGAACATCATCAATGAATATATTCTTAACACTCCCCATCACGTGTGGGCTGGTGACAATTTTGATTAGTCCAGCCCAACCACATGGACAACAACTAAGGGAGGAAGTTATTTTTTTAATATGAGCTTAACGAGGTTTGAACTTTTGACATCTGACATACCATGTTGAAATTGACGTGCTAACCAATCTTCCTAAAAGCTTAAGCCGTTACGAAAAGCAACATCAATGATTTTATATTATTAATACTCTTCAAGCTTTTAGGAAGAGCAACATGATTTTATATTATTAACACTCTCCCTGACATGTGGATTGGTGACAACTTTGATTTAACCTAGCCCATCACGTGGACAAGACAACAACTAGAGGAAAATATTGTTTTTGACAAGAGCTTAACGAGGTTTGAACTTTTGACCTCCGGTTATGATACCATGTTAACATTGATGTGCTAACAAATCTTTCTAAAAGCTTAAACCATTATGAAGAGCAACTAGATGTTTGTTCGTTTTGAGTGCCACCACATTTTCCTTTTTTCGGGAGCAGGTTTTTTACTAGAAGAGATATTTTCCAACTTGTTGTTGCTCTCCTTTGAGAGCCTACACCAGTACAATATTTTTGTTCCACAATTATATATATATATATATGTGTGTGTGTGTGTGTGTGTGGATGACAACCCCAACTCTGGTAGTCATCCTTTTTCTCCTCAAAAAAAAATTATGTTATATGGTTATAGTAATTGACCCTTCTAAATTATAAATATATTGATGAGTTCTACATTTAGGGCAAGTTTTTGAAAAGCTATGGCATTGTAATTGGAGTTTGGAGCAATCCATATGGATTATTTTATTATGGAGATTTGTCATCTCGAATAGACAAATTATTAATAGTGATTGTATTTAAGATTATTGCACTTTTACTACTAACAATAGTTATCTTATTTTTTATTTTCAGTCATATATTTAATTGTGTTTTTAGTTTTTATCATCTCCACTCCAAGTACTTCTAACAGGATGCATATTTCCTAATCCCCAGCATTTTCTCAGCTTGTTTGTCTTTAATGTTAGCCGACCCCACCTAGTGGGATAAGGCTTTGTTGTTGTTGTTGTTTGTCTTTAATGTTAGTGGGAAGGTGCAGTACAAATATCTCCCTCACATTCATTTTTCTTTCAAGAAGATTTTCTTCTAGTGAAGAGATCCTTGCATTTAATTCACAGTGGGCTATAGAG
Organism: Pontederia crassipes; assembly: GCA_030549335.1. Lineage (NCBI taxonomy): Eukaryota > Viridiplantae > Streptophyta > Magnoliopsida > Commelinales > Pontederiaceae > Pontederia > Pontederia crassipes. The sequence goes on from CM060193.1 coordinate 17,842,176, forward strand.
TTTCCAAGTTTTAAGATTGCCCTCTTCAATCAGACAACTTGTTTAGCAATTTAATTTGTGTAGAGCATCGTACAAAAGATGTAATGCTTTGTAGCCTTAGTACAACATTGTTCTTCAGCAAAAAATAGCCTAAAAGATTAAAAAAAATCAGTGCTACGACTTATAGAATTAAATATAATATTGCCTACAAATAAAAAAGTTAAACATACCATATCAATCAGTACATTGTAAACAATAGGATTCTCAGTCTGTATAACAGAAAGAGTAGTTGGATGAGGTGTTGCAGTAAGTAAGTGCTCTGAAATCTGAAGCCTGCAAAAGTACTTGGTGGCATGAGTGTCGTGCGGAATGACAGGAGAAGCACAAACATAAAAAGAAAACTTATATGATAATGTCCCCCCACCTTTTTCTTGAAAAGTCATATATGATTATTTGCAAGTTTCGATAATTTGCTTCTCTAGAACAAGCCCGCAAAATAAGTGAATCTTGGTGGTTGGTGACTATGAAAGCGTCAAGCAATCTTCCAATGGCACATTCAACTGCTACTGACCATATCTCACTGTTAATCAAAGTCTGCATGACAAAACTATATCATTATTTCCTAGGCTAACGTCATTATATCAAAGAGTTGAAGTTTGAAATATCAGAAATTGTTCCAGTTTTTTGAAAGGGAGAAGTGTTTCAGTTCATGAAGCTATTAGATAAAATCAAATGCATGGGCTAACATTTTTGTAGTTACAACCACTGCCACTATTAGTTCTTCTTCCGGAGAAACAAGTAAAAAAAAAAGAGAAAATGACATATCAATGGTAATTAATTGTGTTACTCTGAAGAAATGGAAAATTAGTTTGTGAAGATGAATTAAGACCCATTTATCAGTTTATATTACTTAAAAAAATAGACTGCTGGTTCAGAAAGTAGAAGTTTTCGTTATAGTTTTTTTTTTTTTTTGAGAAGACAAAGGATGACAACATGTACATGTAAGGTACTCTCCAAGAGTGACAAAAATGAAGAAGAAAATGCTATCCACAACCCCACTCCCGAATAAAAAAGGAACTGTAGTGTACAATACTATCCACCCGACATCTCTCCCTCCCAAAAATGACCTGGTTGCGCTGGGCCAAATGGCCCAGGCACTAACCAAGAAAATCACCAAAGAGATCCTCCAATGCTGCCTCCGTCTCCCAGGAGTCGCAAAAAGCTGCCAAAATGTCTCTAACGGTGACGGGAAGTTGTCCAAGAAACTAGTCTGTGGCCACACCTGTCGAGATATAGGGCATCCGACAAATAGGTGATCAGCATCCTCCTTTGCCTCCCCGCAGAATACGCAAAATGTGTCAGAATGGGATGCCCATCTCGCTCTATAGGCTCTCATGAGAATCCGGCGCCATCACAAAAGCCAAGCAAATATCTTGACCTTCAGTGGTACGAGCGCCATATGAGTCTACAATCAGTCCTAAGGTCGTCTAGGTTCAGGGGATCCGAAAGAAAGCGGAGGTAAAGGTCACGGGCTGAGATCCACACCCATCCGTTGGCCTTGGAAGGATCCGGCTGATAAGGGGCAATCCTCTAACACAAAGATAGTAACTCAGAAATCTTCTGATCGGACAATGACGAGCTGAAAACAAGGGTCCACAACCCCGTGCCCAGGCTGCCAACCTCCAACCAAGACCCAACAACAGTCGCATCCTAGTGAGCCGCCAAGGCCCATAGCTAGGGGAGAGTGCTGTCGGGGAGCCACTCATGACGCCAGAATGAAAAGTCCTCTCCGGATCCAAGCATGGGGGTCATGAACAGGCACATCATAGGGAATAGTGCCGCAACGCCACGCTAAAAGGAGGCGCCAGCGGGAGAGTGGGCCTAAACTCCCAAGATAGGTCACGGCCATAATAGGTGAAAAACCTCCCACCAAAGACTATGATCTGGTCCTATGATCCGTTCCACACACCGTTGTAGTAGCTACCTTTGCATGTATGAGTTTTACATCTAGGGAAGCCTTTGAAATGTGTTTATAAACAATGTAATTGGGATTTGGTTCACTCAATATATACATTTAGAAACTTGCCATTGCAAATAGACAGTTATTAATAAGATTGTGTTCAAAATTCTCACACTTTTACTACTAGTAATATTTATCTTATTTTCATTTTCATAGTCATATAATCACTTATAGTTTTCCGCAACTATCATTTTAGATTCTAACATCATTGAAGCACAAAGAAGCAATGCGCATTCAGGAGAAATCAATTTTGATGCACATCGCAAATGAAGGTTCATGATAACAAAAACATTTCCAAATCTTCACCTTTCTCAAGTTTGATATCATCAACATTGTGTTTGCAAAAACTTATCAATTAATTTTCTTTTGCCCTGAGGACAAGACAAAATCTTCAGAAGGGTTTACTGATATGATATCAGTTTGTGTTACTAGACAATAGTATGATAGTTAAGAAAGTAGTGAGTTGTTTCTATAAGCAGTTTTGCTATTTTTATAATAACTACCCTTGCATGTTATAAATACATGTATGGGTTTTATATTTAAGGCAGTCTTTAAAATGTGTTAATCAACTATGTATGGAGTTTGATCCAATTCATATGAACTATTTATTTTGGAGATTTATCATCTCAAATAGACAAAGTTATTAGTAATGATTGTGTCTAAGATTATTGAACTTTTACAATTAACAATATTTATCTTATTTTCATTAAGTTGTTCCCATTGTCATATAAACACTTGTAGCTTTCAACATCTACCACATGACCATGGTCACCATTCAGATTGCTGTGCAACTAGGAGATTGGTAATTAGTTTTGTTCTCAAATAATGTAATCATAAAACAACCAATGATATGGATTAAAAGTAGCTTTCAAGCAAAAAAGAGCCGGCATACCACATGAGCTCCTATTGGACCAATAGGTGGGCTTGTAAATTTGTGGTGATGTCTTTCAATAGCTTGTAGAAGGTTGAGTACCCTTTCACCTCCAAATGCTGTCACCTACATTCAAATCCATGGTATTAAGTATTAACAAAGGACATATATTCAAGCAACGCTATATAGAGAACATTGTCGGGTTTGGATGACATCATGTTTTTATATCTGAGATAACTTAGATCTTCTTAGTACTCCCTTAGACACTTGTGTGTTCCCATTTTGATTTTAACATGTGTGGATGACTACTAAACTGCAATCCTTTTATCTAAATATTCCATGCATTTAACACAACAAAAGAAACAGTACAAAGTATTGCATGCTTCCTCGAAACTAGAAGTATAACTAGTATAGTTGTAATATGCCTGCAAAAGGATAGACCTTGTTTTTCTGTTGTTGCTGCATTCTATGCATCTGAGAGCTCAAGTCATTGTATTTTCTTTCGTTCTCTTCAATCTGCAAACAAAATCTCAATCTTACATGCCATGAATCATGCATAGAAGCTAAAAAGAAAATGGCGTCAAAATAAAAGTGACTAACTGCTTATGTTGATAAAAGAAAGTGAATGGAGGGAAATGAAGAAGTGTTGAATGAAAGGTAATGGAGCTGAAAAATTCAAGAAACAAATGGGTTCTGTGGGGCAACGGAGGGCCTCTCTTCCCTCCACTAAAATAATTATTTATTCAAATGGTTCTTTTACACTCGATCCAGACAGTGTAAAAGAAAATTGTTAAAATAATACAAACCCTGACAGGAGAAATAAGACAAATAAGGAGATGATTTGTGTGTGCACTCGCAGTGAAAAAAAAAAGAGCATTTTGTGCCTCAAGAAACAAGTAAAAAGAACTTCCACAGAACTTGATCTAGACAAAGCAATATAGATTGTGAAAGAAGGGATGAGAAAGCTTGCATAACAAAACCTGATTTACCAGCTAAATGTTTCCTTAATGCACTAAAAAGACTTGAACTCCAGTAGGCATGAACCTTCTACCAAATACAAGTCAACAAAAGAGTTTGAGGATTCAGTTGGCAAAGACTGACAATTTAAATGCTGGACAAAGCATCACAGCTCTTGCTAAAAAGGTAGATTGGGGTACATGACCAAAAGGTAGGAACTGGATAGCTGGGAAAAAATAGTGCACCTCTTTAGATATATCATAGATTGCATTTCTGACTGCTGATAACTTTTCAGAAACAGTATTTTCTTCCTCTTGAAACCTGAAAGATAATGATTAATGTGGCAATATGAGCATCATAGGGCATGTTCAAGGGTGAAGTAAAAATTAAAAACTCAAGTTTAAATTAAAAAGATGAGACCGAAACCTTGTGAGACTCGTCTGAATTTTATCAATATCTTCTTGCAGTCTCTTTATTTGCTCATCAGTTTCAGATACTGCAGCCTTCCATTTAAAATTAAATAAACATTACATCGAGTTGAATCATGCTTCACAAATTAAAAGCTTGAATACAAACATGTTGTTCCCTATTGCTATATTGCATAGACTTGGATAGAAAATCACAGCTATTGGCATCCTAGATTTCATGTAAATTATTTTGGCCCTGAAATCAATCAACCACCTGAAGTTATTGATTTATAACTTGAATGAGCAACAAGAACAAAAAATAAGAGTTTCCACCATCATCAGGAAATGAGGGTGATGATGAATTGATGACCAAACACGATTTAAGGATTTCTGTTTCCCAATAACGTGAAAGTACTATCATGCATCTGTTGTCAAAAAATACTTCAAAATGTGAAGAAATGCAACTCTTAAGGATCGAGCTTCAATGCACAGAAATTGCCCACCCCTCGCACACTTTCAGCACTTCACAAATGGTAAACCCTTTAAACAACAATAGTAGCAACCACTTTAACTGAACAAAATGTGCATTTACAAGGATACAAACTATAATAGCAAGCACTTCAACTAAACAAAATGGTAATCATATAAAAAAAATAGCAGAAACCTGGGTACTCCTCATGTGTTGCTCCTCAATTTCATGAACTTGTTGCTCAAAAGACTTCAGGCGATTAGTCAAGGTCTTAATCATTCTCCGTCCACGAGAATTTTCTTCCTCAAGCTCAAACTGCTCCTTTGTAGCCTAGAAAGAAATTCAAATGCAAAACGGTACATGATTCAGTACATTCGAAATGAATCAAAGTTCTCTGAAGTTGATAGTCGTGTGGGCATTGACTAATTAACTGGACAATGCTTAAAGTGGCCCAAAAGGCTTTAGAGATCTGAAGAAACTTCATCTAAAAATGTAAACCCAATTGCTACAGTTGGCATAACAATGTAGAGGAGCTCTTCCACAAACTGAAAATCAAACTTCTGAACAAGTTTATCCAGTATCATCAATAATAATGACATTAAGTTTTCATAATGAAAATAAACTATTCATTTTAAAAAGAAGAGAAAACAAATAGGGATATATGAGGTAGAAATGGCAGGAAAATCACATTAGTTTTTTCAATGTTCAAGATTCTTGCTTCCAAATAAATTTTTGAAGAGAACTGAATAGAACACAATGAAGAACAAGCAAATGCTGACATTTGAAAATATATCCAGACAGAGCTTATCAGCCAGAATGTGGTTATTGGTTTAATTCCTACATAAAATATAAGAGATAATGACACAAGAAAGGAACGCTGAGATATAGTAAATTATCTGATGGACATAAGGAAGACAAAAGATATAAAATTTTAATGAAACATCACAGCATGAAAAGAAATTAGGCATGGCAGAGGAAAAAAAATTTGAGAGACAGAGAGACATACCAGAGAAAGATTACAAGGAAAATTAACCTTATACCTCCTAAGGCACTAAGCAAGCTATTACAAATAAAAGCCAAGAAAAACAGGAGGGTTGTGACATGGACACCTAAAATCTGCTAGACACACTCTTGTGGATAATCGAAAAGGGAACGACTTTGGTATTTGTTGATATTTGTGTACCAATCTACATATGTTGCTACATAGATTACCAAGAAAGCCCTAAAAGCATATTCTGCTGGCAAATGCTAAGAACATTCAAGAACTCAAAACCAAGACATTGGGTTACATGAAAACTTTCACTCACTGCAGAAAGAGACTGCTGAAGCTCATCCTTCGTGCTTCTTACTTCAGAAGTCTTTTCCATCAAACCTGCAACTTCAGTTCTCTTAGCATCAAGCAAAGCCTTCAACTCCTTCATTTTATCCTGGGAATAGGAATACCAAATCCTCATAGATAGATCATTCAACAACAAAATGCACCCAGATCTTATATTATTCAATAAAAGAACAACTATATATTCATAAAAGCATGTGTAGCTAACACGAAAGTCAACAAAGATACAGTTTTCTCACATCATAGATATATTGATGACTTGATAACAAACAAGGCACCCACATATCAGGCTAAAATCCACAGACTAGTAAAGAAAGAAAATTACATATTATGACAAAAAATAATTGATTACACTGCAAATACAATACTTAGGCACAAAAATAGAAGATCTTATCAAAATGATCGTGTGAATAATTTTAACTTTGTGGTTCCCAAATTCAATGTTTCTTAATTGGTTGAGTTCCCAGATTACCAAATTGGTCATAGCAATATGTTCATCAACCTTTAATTTCATAGTGTAAATAGACCTAAGGTTTACTAAGATAGCATTTATTTCATCATCAGAAAAAAAGACGGTATTTTTTTAGAATGGTTAAGATTATATAATTCTCATAAAAAAGATAATATGATGAATCCAGTGTCATAAATCAACATAAATGATATTAGGATCAATAAAGATTGTTAAATAAATGTGCTAACCAACTTTCCTAAAAGCTTAACCCGTTAGAAAGAACAACATTGATTTTATATTCTTTATACTCATCCTCACGTGTGAGCCGGCGACAACTTTCGTTTGGCCCAGCCCACCACATGAATAATTAAGGAAAAAAAAATTTTAAACATGAGCAACAACGAGGTTTGAACTCATGACCTCATACCATGTTAAAATAGATGTGCTAACCAATTTTCCTAAAAGTTTAAGCCATTAGAATGAGCAACATCATTGATCTTATATTTTTTACAAAGATGATAGAGAGAAAATTGTCTTGAGCACAATATATTTGAAACTCGTACTTACAGAATAGTGATCAATCCTGGATTGACATTTAGGGACCCGTTCTTTAAGCTTTTCGAGTTTGTGTTTTTGTTCTTGAATTTCTCTATCAACATCATACACCCACGACCAAGCAAGCTTTTTCTTTAAATGTTGAACTTCTTGAGCAATTTCTTCTACATGTTCCATGTTCTTAATCTTATTCCGCAACTCATCAAGTTCCCTAATTGTAGGTCTCAATGATTTCTCAAGCTCATCAACTATACCATTTGCAATTTTCAGCTTCATTTGGATATCCTCTAGAAGTTCGCTAACCTGTTGTAGGAGTGTAGCCTTGAAGAAGAACTGCAGAATAATACAATGTTTTAACACAAAAAAATTTAGATAGGTGATTAATGTAATTACATGAACTCCGCCTATGTTTTATAGCCGGTCCCAAGCCCGGATAAAGGAGGAGGGTTGTGTTAGGCCCCGACAGCCAGCGTAAAACCCTGTCGAATCGTATGAACATGAATCAACGAATAGCGTCGTATGATCCATGTAGCCGACCCCACCTAGTGGGATAAGGCTTTGTTGTTGTTGTTGTTGTTGTTTAATGTAATTACATGAATGACCAAGAAAGCAAATAGCACAATTGGATTTCCACGTGCACCCACTCCAGATAATCTGTTTCATGGAACATTATCATAAATCCTAAAATAAGTAAGTATGCACAACTAGAAAACTGACCTTAAATTTGTCTTTATCGTTCCCAGAATGCAAAAATTCCCTGCTTTTGTCTTGGCTCATTATTACACATGGATTTTCAACATCAATCTGCGGAACATTAGTGAATAAAAGGCTTCATGGAAATGAGAAAAAAAAAAAAGATGCAAAGCATGAGAAATGGTTAGCAGCATTGCAAGATATTAAAGGTAGGAAAACAATATTTTGGGGAAGTCCATTCAGGACAAGTAAATTCATTATGATGGGCTACTAGTTCAGGGAGGCATATTTTCTTGTACATGTACTTTCCAAAAAAATTATTAAGAACTTAAGTCAGCTGCATGTACTAAGATAGAACTCACATTAAAATGCTCCACTAGCTCATGTAGTTCGCCTCTTCTTTGAGAAACCTTCTTTCCTGAATAATATCAATAGGAAGTGAATCTCAAAGCACAAGAATATGTGTATTTATTACTACAGGAATAACATAGCAAGTAACAGATAATGTGAACATTCGCAGATTTGTTTTTTTTATTGAAGGTGAAAAGGATTACTACCAAACTTATGTAGTCATCCACTTTGTATTAAGAGCTAGAAACGAGGCAATTTACAAGTGTGCATGGAAACGTAAAGTAGGACCAGGAAAAGCAACAAAAGGGTCCTGACCAAAAGAACACTATCCCTCGCTCCACTCTCTCATAAAAATGTTTGTGATGGATAATGTTATCCACACAACACTGTTTTTTTTAGAGGAATCCACATAACACTGTTCGCCCTCAAAAAAGGAGTAATTCTGCTGAAGCCATATGGCCCACAACCGTCATCGCCACCTTCAATGGGAGCTTCCAACCCTAGTCCCTGCCACACAAAAATCCTGCAGCTATATCCAATGTGGAAGCATCTATGCCCACCCAATGCACCGGTTGCCAAACTTCTGATGTAATGAGGCACTCACAAAAAAAGTGGCAAATCTTCTCCTCTGAGGATCTACATAGAACATAAGTAATATCCGAGCTTGGTGCCCATCTACCCCTGTATGCATGAGTAAGCACCTTGTTGTATCTCAACACACAAGCAAAGATCTGAACTCTAAGAGGCACACAAGACATCCAGATGTGTCTATAGTATGCTCTGAAAGCACTGGGAACCAGACTCTCCTCAGCAACAAATGAGTGTAAACAACCAGAGCGGAGAACTAACCAGAGAGCCACACCCAATCATCCTTCCTAGAATCACCTGGAAGGTAGTTTTCTCTCTAGTAGTCCAAGTAGGTCAAAGAACTGCCTATCTGATAGACCAACATGGAACAGTGGTGTCCATTAACCCCCAATACAAAAGGTGGAAACCAAAACCATTGGGTCCACGGAAAGAGCTGCCAATCTAGGAAAAGCCTCTGCAAGTGTGTGGCCTCCTGTCCACTCATGTCCCAGAAAAGGTCTCCATGGAACCTAGGGAAGCGGCTAAAGGGGGCGAACCAGGGGAAAGACCCTAGAAATGCCTTGTCAAAAGTGTGAAGCGCCCCAAATGAGACGTGTACGTCATAACATCAAGAAAAAATTGTGTACCATAAATCACTGTTGGCCCCATAGTCCGATCGTCCCAACAAGCCAAGAGGACGTGGTTGGTCCGATGAAGGTCCCGAAGTCCTAAACCACCAAGTGAATAGGACGAAAAACATCCTGCCATGCCACAAGGTAGACGCCACGGCCGCCAGAGCTACATCCCTGCCAAAAAAATCTGCCTACGATGGAATCAATATGCCTCACTACTTGGCTTGGCATCCAAAGCACTGACATCTAATATGTGGGTTAAGAGGAGAGGGCAGATCTCAACAATATTGGACGGCCCAGCATGAGATTAGTTTCAAGCTCCAACCATGTAGTGGCCACTCCTAAGTGGTCAACAACCGGTGCCCATCCCCTGGAGCATATGTCAATCGGATTAGGGGATCGCAATGATTGGCGTGCACAACTTTGCAGCACTGGACGTGACCTCCACCTCAGCCATGTCAAATGGGATGAAAGATGATTTGGCATGATTGATTTGAAGGCATGAGGCAGCGCCAATGAGCTCAATGAGAATAACAGTGGTTCGTGTGGCCTAAATTGAACCCTTGATGAAGAACAAAGTATCATTTGCATACTGCAAGAAGGAGACCAACGAGCCCCTTTCTGAGCCACGTGAAAAGGCCTCCACTATTCCTAGTCGACAAGCTGCGAAAGTGCAATGGGCCAAGACATCAGCTGCCAGGACAAGAAACATGGGAGCTAGGGGGCAGTCCCACCAGAACCCCCTTTGTGGCTGGATCCATTAGCAGATGCATATTGCTAACAGAGAGACCTATATTGATTATGAAATGTATGTGCCACTAGGAAATTTCTGTTTTCATATTCGCCCAGACCTTCTGTCATCAAATTCAGCTTATTTTATCTACCCATACACAAAGTCACATCTTGAATGAATCGTCAGGGTTTAAACTGACAGGAACAAATTAACCCAGTCCCCCACCCCCCATAAGCTGAAATAAGAAAGGGGTATAAATACTCAATTGTACTTTAAACAACAACAACAACAAAGCCTTATCCCACTAGGTGGGGTCGGCTACATGGATCATACGACTTCGTTGATCCATGTTCATGAGATTCGACAGGGTTTTACGCTGGCTGTCGGGGCCTAACACAACCCTCCTCCTTTATCCGGGCTTGGGACCGGCTATAAAACATAGGCGGAGTTTCAATTGTACTTTAAAATTTGAAGAAAATCTAAAATGTTATTTTGTGGACTGGTTACCATGTGTGGTTTCAAATCAGTAAGTACTGATTTTTTCAAGTGCTTCATCCATGATTATATTCCTGTTAACAACCATTTTTATGCTAGTACCTTCATATTCACTCTCAAGGACTGACTTTAATAAATAACCTGATATTACAAGTGAGCAGAGCTACCTTGTAATAACTAGTGACAAATATGAACCAAGAAGTGAAATTCACCGTACAATAAATAATAGAAAAGCCAATTAAGTTAACCTTGATAGTCCTTCAAAATAGTTGAGCTTGTGGATCCCGTAATCCGGCGTTCAATCATAATTGTATGACCATAAATATCATACTTGAAGGCATCTTCTCCTTGATTCTTCATCTCGACAAGGACGGAAGCATAACTGCAATAGCATAAGAATTAAGAAATGTTCAAACAATAAACAATTTTTCAGTCAAGTACAACAAAGAATGCCTACTATCTTTGGCCAAGCACATTAATTTAATGGATTCAATAAAATGCAACTAATTGAGGGTTAATGATAAAGATGTGTCTTACAATCAAACCAAATGAAAATGTCCATTATTCCATGAAACAAGAGAGGAAGACATAAGTCATACACAGGCGTTTACTAAGTTTATATGTGAATGTGATCTAACTAAATCAAATGCAGATTGTTAATTCAAACTCTTGAACGAACCAGATAATTATGGGACAGGACACTATTTCACTCACATCTGGATTAGACAATGATTGAGAAGTTACAGATTCTAGATGTAAAAGATTGAAGAAAAACTGTTCTTCAATTTATTGACAACTTAAAATGAATGTTCGTGAAATCAAGAAGATATATAATACCAAGAGGTCCTATATAACATTTTGCCAAGATGATGCACGAAATTATTATAACCAAACTCTATAATGGTTTGAAGTTTTGAGAAGCATAGACACTTTTCATTCTAACCAAAATTTAAAAAACTTTGAATTACCATTGCACAATTCACGATAACTCATCATGGCCACATCTTATTCAGATGTTTAAGTTATCCACTTTGTTCTACAGACTTTGCAATGTAACTGATTTTAAATGCTCGTTGTGGCTCTAGTTTACGGAATTACAAATTACAGCATAATAAATATAATCTGACCCATGGAAACAATCTAATATCTCTAGTAAACAAGTGAACTAAAAGTGAGTCGACAAAGGCTACCTGAAATTGGCATGCGAACTCCTGAACAACGAACAAAATGATAACCCTAAACACTTGTTTAACAGAAAACAGGACAAGAACAACAACGAAAAAACAAGTTAACATTAGAAATCTACCTGCACCCAGTCTTTATAAAGTCCTTCAAGCTATCTGCCCTCTGAGTGCCTTTTGCCCGCGCCCCAAAGGCAACGCAAAGCGCCGTGAGTATCGCGCTCTTCCCACCTATGCACAAACGAAACAACCATCGGTGAACGGAACGAAAACAGTGCGACATATCTCCTCGGGAAAAGGGAAGAAACCGAAAGGATTAGGGTTTCAATGGAGGATTACTCCCGTTCTGTCCGGTGATGAAGTTAACCCAGTCGCCGAGCTCGATCTGGAGGCTGCTATGGCACATAAAATTCTCGAGGCGGATCCGGGAGATGATCCCAGCGGCCGACCTCGTCGAACTCCCTCGGCGCTCGCCGAGAAGCCTGGAGTCAACCATGAGCGGACACCGCCGCCGTTGGCGAAGAGTGAGCGGAGTTGGTCGCGGCGGTGGAGGAAGGAGAAAGGGAGGTGGCAGGAGGGAAAAAGGAGGCGGAAGCGCGCGAAAACCTGTGCGAAGGAATTGATGAAGTTTAGGGATATTTATTTCTCTGTCCTCTGGAAATGAGACTATGAAATTTTTACTTGCGGTAAATAATAATAATTTTGTTTTTCTTTCAAAACCAAAGACGTCCTTTGGTACTGGATACAGGCAAAACATTAAGCATGTTCTCGTAATAATTCCAATGTTATAAAAATCAGATCCGATCTGTCCGTTTAACTGTAAATCGGTGATTGAATCGGTTCAATTGGAATTTTGAAAAAAATAAAAATAAAAATAGGAAAGTTTTAAAAAAATAACAAAAGGAGGAAATATGATATGTGTAAAATTAAATATGAATTTAAATAAAAAATTAAATATTTAAATTTTAATAATATTAAAATGAAAAATTATCAAAGGACATAAATAAAGAAAATAAAGGAAGGTGTTAAAAAATTAATTAAAGATAAAATTTATTAATATAGCATCTATCATCAATAAATATATATATATATTAAATTAATAATAATCTATTTATATTTATATATTAATCATTATTATTTTTATTCTTAAAAATTTTAATAAATAAAAATTATTTTATATTAATTTTTAATATTATTAATAGGTTATTAGTACAATATTCACGTACTATATCATATAACTTATATTATATTTTTATAATCATTATAAATAATATTATTTTAATAAAAATTATTCGAACTCGATCGGATCAGGCCAATCATGATCTGATAAGAATTTTGATCTGGTCCTGAAAACGTCGACAATTTCATCCGGATAGTATTTTTTTATCTTGTGAGTCTCATCAATAAAGTTAGGAAGAAATGAGGTTTGTAAATTTTTGGAAGCTCACGAGGTCAGAGTAGGGGTGAAAAGTAGTTCGGGTTTTGGTCTAAAAAAACTAACCGCTATTTTTGGGTCGGTTTTTAAAATTAGAAAGACCACTCTAAAATTATTTTGAAAAAATAAAAACCACCCTTTAGCGGATCAATTTTTTCGGGTGGTTTTTTCGGAGACTTACTTTTATATAATTATATTTTAAAAATATATTTAATAACTTAAAATTAATATAAAAAATATTTAATTTTATATTAAATATGAAATATACTACTAAAATTTTAAAATTATTAAATTAGAGTTTGATAATGTGATAGAAAAGTATGAAATTTTATACGAAAAATATTATATCTATAATAAAAGAATTATTAACACGTGTATTAATTATATAAATAAAAAATCATAAATAAAAATCGGGCTCCACGAGTCCGGTTCTTTCGGGTGGGGCCCTAATTTTAGCGGATGGATTTTAATTTATTAAAAATCACCCTAAATCATATTCGAACCCTAATTTTTGATTTTTTTGTTCGATTTTTTCGGGTCGGATGAATTTTTCGGGTTGGTCGGGTTTTTCTTACACCCATAGGTCAGAGTCAGGTAAAAAACATTATTCCAAAATATTTGTTTTGAATCCAAACAAAGCCAAGCAAGCAAGTAAAGGGAAGTTCATCATATAATATAATTAATAAAATACATATATGTAGTCGATATAGAATAAGTATAAAGCACTAATTTTAATTATTAAATTAATAGAATAGTTATATAATAATTTATTTTACGAGTTAAATAATACTATTTGATCAAAATAAGAATGATCCAATCATTTTAACGATTATGATAAATTTAATGACTACAATTTATTTAACCATGTGATACTTTTTTTATTGACAAGATAACTTAAAAAATATATATTACTTTATCTAATAAATATATGATTAATTTAATCAGGAATTATAAATAAAATAATTAATAAAAAATAAGTCTTATACATCTTGATGTAGAGCTGTGTGCTCCATATACTCATTAACTTTAATAAATTATATGAAGTTTATTATTTAAAACATGATTTGATACTTATTAATGAATTATCAGAATTTTTTTATACCTATAAGCAGCTATTTTCTCTCTTTTGACTATTTTGATCATCTGTTTTTTATTTTATTCTTAATTTTGTATATTTAGCCTAGATTTTTGTGTTATTTATGACAAATCTTAATACATTTCTATAGCACACATATTTCTGATCTCAAATTAATAAAATATTATATTAGTAATTTATATATTTTAACGTATAAAGTTTCCTGAATATATTTAATTATTATAGCAGTTTAAAGATAACAAATTAGTTCTTATTAAAGCATCATATATATACTAAAATAAAATAAGACTAGGATAATTTAAATGTACAAAGTATGCTATTGTAGGCACTCAATTTGAGCGGAAGATTATTTATTATATAGGGCTATTTTGTCAAGATATTGAAATGAGTTAATTTGCTATTTTCTATAGTTATTATATTATTTTTAATATCTGTATTTGATTTTTATGATGTGCTAAGTGAAAAAAAATTGATAAATTGGTGATATTGGATTAAAAGGATAGCTATTGAAATAAGTTAAAAATTGAAGAAAGTAAAAAAGTTGACGAAGATGATAAATTTTGAAAAACAAAGTACGAAAATTTATATGCTGGGATGTTCAATTATGTTAATTGTCTCGTTCAATAATAATAATAATTTAATTATTCATCAATGTCAGAATAATATGCGATTTTCGTATGAATCCAGGATAAGAAGTAATATTTTTTGGTTGAGAAAAAAACATGACGAAAATATATTGGTCAACATGATGGATACATCTGAGAGTCCAACAAGGGGAAAAAATGGATTGGGCCAATCGCAGGACCGGGAAGTTAGTTGCGAAAGGGAAGAGGGAGAGTAAAAATAGCAAAGCCAACGAGACGACGGGGACGAGTGGTAAAAAAAATGAACGCAAACGGCGACAGCCACCTCTTCCTCCCTCCTCCTATACCAATATCCCCCCTCGCCGGAGGGGCGGCCGGCGGCTTCCTCCCGACGCCAAGACACCGTGGTGCAGTGCCGCCGTTCGCCGACGGCAGCAGCATTCTAAGCATGCTGCGCAATGGAGTTCTGCGCGACATCCACATCATCGCGGGCCTCGTCGCGGTGCAGGTCGCCAGCGGCGCGTACATGGTCTTCATTGCCCCCATCCTCGCCTCTGGTCTGAATCCTCTGTTCCTCGTCGCGTTCGGGAGCTTGGCGACGTCGTTCTTCATCTTCCCCTTCGCGTTTGCATTTGAAAGGTCTTTGGGCGCAACTTCTGGTCTCGTGAATTCTGTAGAAGTGCTGTATTTGTCTAAAAATTAACTCTCCTACGTACTCCAACTCTTCAGGCAGAAATGGCCGTCAAGATTGACTGTTGGGTTGATGATTCGATTCCTTTTAATCGGTTTAGGAGGGTAAGTTCCTGACCGTTGCATTAGATCTCTGACAACTTCTTAATTTAAGTTGCATCAAAATTTATCTTTTTGATCTCAGGGTGACTTCATTTCAAGCGCTGATGTTGATAGGCGTCAAGAAAACATCCCCAGCCATTGCCTCTGCCATTCCGAACCTTGCCCCAGGAATCATCTTTGTTATAGCTACTTGTTTAAGGTGGTCTCTGCTCCGTTCGGAGCAACGAGAGCCTAAGCAAACCTCCTGTCAAGCAAAGCCTTATGATGTGATGATCTCTTCCATTGGTGCAGGTTCGAAACAGTTGAAATGAGGTGCGTGTACAGCAGAGCCAAAATACTAGGGACCCTGGTGTGCTTGGGTGGCGCAGTGACCATGAGCTTACAGCAAAACCCATCCGTCCCACCGGCTAATACGTTATTCTACGCATTCGCTACCTCCGGCAGAGGCTTCGTTCACGGAACGTACAATAATGATTGGTTCATCGGCTGCGCCTGTCTGCTAGGAGCAGTTCTGGTGCTTTCATGCACCACAGTTTTGCAGGTCATTTCTCCTTCATTGTTGTGCTCTTTTCATACAAGGAAATGAAGTAGCCTGTTATTTATGTCATCTAAATTAATTAAACAATTATACATAAATGTTTGCATACATCTATAAGACTATAACACCATATCTAAGAAATTATTCTCTGCAGGCAGCTACCATGATCGACTTTGAAGCACCCTTCACCTTGTGTTCCATAACCTCTGTGATAGGGGCAATTCTTACAGGGGTGGCGCAAGTACTTGCTGAAGGGAAGCTAGACATTGGGACTCCTGTCGTCGAACCTGCAAGCATCATAACAATAGTGATACTGGTGCGTTGCATGCATTCCTTTTGCTTTGGCCTTTCATAGGGTTAGTGGTGCTAAGTATCAATGGCATGCATGCAGGGAGCTGTTGTTGGTTCCGCGTGCTTTGCTTTCCAGACATGGGCTGTGAAGACCAAGGGACCTGTTCTTGTGTCCATGTTCAGCCCCATTCAGACCGTTTGCTCTACGATTCTTTCAGCAATAGTTTTAGGACATGTGATCAAGCTCACGAGGTACATACATGTGCAGATCGTTTAATCTTTCTTATTATATGAATATGAATGATACTCAAAAGATATGATGCATGCAAGTATTGACAAAGAATGAAGTGCTCAATCTTACATTGATCACAAACAAATATACAGATGGACTTGCAAGGCGATTTCCTATATAACTGTATTAAAAAGTTGCTCTTCTCCTGATGACAAATATAACTTGTGAATCTACAGCGTAGGAGGAATGCTCTTGATGTTCTTCGGCCTCTACATGGTGCTTTGGGCTAAAACGAAAGAAGGATTTCTTCTTACAAGCGCAGATGATTACCAGCCTGAGGAAGACATAGAGAAACCACTCTTGTCATAATTTATTTCACTAGTTGGTAGTGTGGAGCAAGCAATGGTATGGTGCTTTTGCTGTGTAATATGCAATGTACAAATATTTGGAAATTCCTCAATGTCTTGTGCTAAAACATACATTCATCAATCCACAATGATATTAGCAATTGTTGTAAGGAGGACAGATTAATTTACAACTATAAATTGTAGATGGCGATGGCCCTGATTCAAAGTAACTAGTGATGCATCCTTTATTTAGTTTTAGCAAGATTCAATTTCGTTATACGCACTTATATATGTTTAAGGAGAAAAAAGTGCGTAGTGCGCTATAAATCTTCAAAGGGCGGCTCTATGCACTAAAAATAAAACGATTGATGCATATGTGATCCCTTCTTTTTTAAAAAAAAATCGTTTGGAACCCAATAAAGCTTATGTTTGTAGACTGATTTTAAGCTGCCATGTCAATAGCAAGATTCAACCTCCAACTGTGAAAGTTTCATTGGGGAGTCCCTTAATATCGTCTTGTGATTTTCTCTCGTTATTGAATTTTAGAATTTCCAATGATTAATCTCGAGAGTAGTACATCAAGTTGATATGATATTTCTCTATCATAGTGAAATACAATAATTTCGCAATTAATGTTTTAAAGTAAAAACAATGAATTCATTTATTCATTGAGGTTTCCTTCACACATGATTTAAATAATAGGTTTATTATGGTTACCGATATATTTAATTGAGATTAAGGATTTTTTCTCAAAAGAAAGTAAGAGGAATATGCGTCAGCATATACATGAAAAATATAAAACCACTTGGATTGTAATCCAAATGGAGTACATTAGTTTCCGAGCAGAAAAAAGTGGAATGCTCGTGATGAGATTTTTCATAAGAGAGAAAAGACGATAAATGGAGCGGTCCAAAGAAATAAAAAAAATTAAAAGATGTGTAAGAACTTTTTATTTTATTCTTGTTATATGATAATTATTTAAAAGAAATGCTTTGATTTAAGACTCTAATAAGATGTCTTATATATTTTTTTAATAAAATATTTAAAGAAAGTTCAACGAAATTATTTTTTAAATACTTATAAATAAAATATAATTTAATTTAATTCATCTCAAAAACTTCTGATTAATTAAGTGACTAAGTCCACATCCTTCTAAATATCACTGATTATATAAGAAAGAGATATAAAATGTTGAAAATAATTACATTCTCAATAAAATCACAACATTCATATTAAAAAAAATAAAAAAAAATATTTTTTATTTCAAATTACAGTATAGTTCAGCAAAGTAAACTCATATGAGTACTACTTCATAAATGAAGGATTAAATATCGCAACATAAATGAAGGATTAAATATCGCAAAAAAAATATTAGCCTGAGTAAAAATAAAACTCTAAAAGTTCAATTGTAAATCTCTGCGGGAGTAGGCACAATATGATCATCTTTTTGCTTTGAGGTTTCGATGTTCTTTCTGAAAATAGATGTCTTCATCTTTTTATAGCCATGGCCAATAAGAAACTAGGGAATCAATATGAACTATGTTATTAATGATAGAGATATGTTGATTATTACTCTAATTACATGATATTTTTAGGTGCACCAAATCTGGTGATATAAAATACCCCCTCCCCCCCCCCCCCCCCAATGCAATAAATGACACGCTTCTAAAATCATGATATTTGTAAGCTGTCATATCTTTTCTCCTCAAAAGAAAATTCACCTAAGTACCATATAAATAAAAACGCTAACATTCTAATTTAAATAACAAAAATTGATGTATGCTTTATTTAAATTTAAATTATTAAAAATATAAAAAAATATGTACAAATGGCCATCATCAGCTCGTCCGTATTATTTCACATAATTAAGCGTAATAAGACAACTTAAATGACTCAAACACCATGCATACGCAGTGCGCAATTTATCACGGTAATAAAAACAATATTAAAAGTAAACTCCAATCTTTTATCGAAATTTAGGCCTAGTTTATATATATATAGGTCTTCGTGAGGGAAACGCATACATCTTTCATCTTAATTAAGACATTGACACTTTTTTTTTCCACACAACTTCTGATGGCAAGGGGAAAATTTTCAGTGTTTCGATGTTTTAACTGGAAACAGTATACTCATCTTGTCGTTCCAGCATTTGGTAAATATGTTTCCTCTCTAGCATCAAGATAATAATAATAATCATTGTTAAAAGAAATATTTAATAAGACGTCCGGAAATCAAATCGACCATTGTATATTATTATAAAACAAAAGAAAATTGACTGAGAAAATTGTGAGGGTAAGACATAAATTATGGGCGGTGGTGGTGGTGCTTGTCCAACAGGTAAACGGATGCAACGCCAAGCCTTTCTCTCAAATCATCGTTACACCATGATTCCCTCTCCTCCCCTGGCTTATGCCCGGTTAAAACTCATCCCTTGACACGGCGCCGGCTCCTGTGCCAAAATTTAATTTGCTCATGCTTCATATTCTCCATTTATCTACTCTCTTTTTTTCATCTACTTCTCCACACCCAACATCTCAGCTATAATTCAGGAACTCTTATCACATTTTTTTATTTAAAAGAAGGAATAAAAAGAAATTACGAACCCATAAATGTTGGCAAATCGGACACCTCAAAACAGTAGTCCACAACTAGCTCTTATGGATAGAAAGGCAAAAGGAAGCTTAGCTTAGTCTTACACCGTACATTACTTGAGCAAAATGTGCTTAAGATCAGGACTGACTCCATGGTTAAAATCTCTTCACTGTGACTCCATTCCCATCAAGTCTGCCACCACATTTCTCTCTCTCTCTCTCTCTCCTCCTTCCCCCTCTATATATAAAATAAGTTTTCTCCTTACGTGATATTAATTACCATCTGAACTTGTTGTGTCTGCGAGAGTCATGGAAATGGCAATGGATCAGCAGAAGCCGGCGTACAAGCATTACTGCAGGGTCTGCAAGAAGGGGTTCGGATGCGGGCCCGCTCTCGGCGGCCACATGCGGGCGCACGGCCTCAACGAGGAACCGATGGCGAACACTGCGGAGGACGCCACGGCGACTTACGGCACGTCGGACGGCGACGCCGACGACTTGGGCAACCGCGGCACTAAGCGGATGTACGCTCTCCGCGCCAACCCCATCCGCCTCAAGAGCTGCCGCGTCTGCGAGAATTGCGGCGAGGAGTTCCTGTCGTGGAAGTCCTTCCTCGAGCACGGCAGGTGCAGCTCCAAGGAAGACAATGACGTCGCCTATGAGTACTCCTCGCTGGCCTCGCCTCCGAGGTCGGAGGCCGACGAAAACCTCTTGTGTCAGACGGGTGGCGCGGCGTGGTCTAAAGGGAAGCGGTCGCGGCGCGCCAAGGTGGTCAATGGCGTGGGCGATATCGTTGCACCGCCTCCACGTTGCCCTTCGAGCGAGGAAGAGGATCTGGCTAACTGCCTAGTGATGCTCTCGGCCGCTTGCGTCGAGCCAATGGCCCTCGTCGAGACCGAGGAGTCGTGCGCGTCGGCCAGCAAGGAGGAAACCGGCGATCTGAATACATATGTCGTCGCTACGGAGAAGCGCAAGGCCCCCTTGGCGCCGGTTCCAACTGTGTCGAAAGGGCTGTTCGAGTGCAAAGCTTGCAAGAAGGTCTTCACGTCGCATCAGGCGCTCGGCGGCCATAGGGCCAGCCATAAGAAGGTCAAGGGCTGCTTCGCCGCCAAGCTCGACGAACTCGACGGTCCCCTTGGGAATGACGAAGTGATCGCTCGCAACAAAGCCAGCAGCAGCGAGGCGGCTGCCACAACTCCTGCGGCCGTGCCCATGGCCGTTTCACCGTTTGACAACCCCCGGCAGATGTCAACCGCTCCGTTCAAGAAGAAGTCCAGAGTGCACGAGTGCTCCATATGCCACAGGGTATTCACGTCGGGACAGGCGTTGGGCGGCCACAAGCGCTGCCACTGGATCACTTCGAACGTTCCTGACCCGGGCCTGAATCTTTCGCCGATGCCCGACCACGCCAACCTTCACCGTCACCTCTCCCTCGCACCATTGCCGACATTCGAGAACTTGGACCCCGTCCTCGATCTCAACCTTCCCGCAGCGGCAGATGATATGACCGTGGTGCCGCAGGGCAACGCCGGGAGCCCCTTGCGGCTTGACGTACCGGCAGCGGCGATCCTTCTGCAGCGCTGGTTCGAGCACAGCAGCAGCATGAATAACAAGACGAACGAGATCAAAATTGGCAGCAACAATGACACTGACGTGTGCAGCAAGGATAAGAACAGTGAAGGGTGCAATGACAAGAACGTGGATGAAGAGGTGGAGAGCAAAATTAAGCTGGCGAAGTTGAGCGAACTGAAGGAGATCAACCGCAGGGGAGGAGGGGGAAGCTCTCCTTGGTTACAGGTCGGCATTGGATCACCTGCTAATGACATTTAAGAATAATTTTCTTCCATTAACTACGAGTATTATCAGATCGAGATGCGTACGTAAAGAGATGGACAAACATAGATATTTGTACTAAGACTGTAATTATGAGATACAGTTCATTTGGTACCTTTTTCACATAAATGATATCATGTAACACTACTTTTGCAAACAATATTTTAAGGCTTCATATTATCCGAGATTTGATTATGTACTTCCCCTGAAGTCATTAGATTGAAAAGAAAACATAATCCTCTCTGCAATGTTTCTGATTTCGATCCTCTTTCTCCAATGTTTGTCTGGAAACAAATGATATCGATCGAAGATGTATGTAAAAACATAAATGTAAATTAGGGGCCTGATATCATGACACTCTTGCATATACTAGACAGATTGTTTTACCTTTACTAACAATAAGCTTTGCTCTAGACCTCATCACCTCAGACACTTTACAAACTAATTTTCACATTACTCGTACTAACAATCTTTAATTAGTGAATGGGCAGCCCCGCTACGGGTCTTAAATTAGTACCTCTAGTGACAACTCTCCTTAGTCAATTGTTTACACATTGCCCGTTTACTTCGAAACTGAGACATCCTAAAAATTTATATCAAATATAAATAGTAAAGCAAGCATCACATAAAAAATTATGATAATTCAGTCCCAGTAACCTGAAGTCTTGGCTCTGTATTCTGCAGGCAGCAAGAAAGTCAGCAACAGCATTACTAGTGTGGGGGCAAAAAATAACTTGTGCTGGAGCGATATTCTGCAGGCAGGTGCGGATGTCCATAACGAGACCACGGAGGCGCCATGGGCAGGGCTGGAGCATGTGGATGATGCGAACCAGAATCATGGAGTCAGTGTAGGCGCAAATGCACGTAAGACCCAGAGCATGGCAGCGCTAAAGACTCGAGAGGAGGGCCCAAGCCTCGACATGTAAGGTGGATATTGGTGAACAGCGACCAGCACCTGCAAAACAAAAGGAGCCAGAGTTAGAGCGCAGAAGGAAGTCATAACCCCCAGGCCCATTGGTTCTAGTGAAAGAATCATCAGAATTAAGCATAGTCCAATTCTGGGGAGGGGGCTCCCATCGGATCCGCAGAGGATCTTGGGGGCAGTTTGCCTCAAGGGCGTGGGTGAGTAGAGTTAATTTCATGATAGCAAGCGAGAGCCTTCTCCCATATCACCTCGGCGGTTACACGTTTGGAACGAAAATGGATAATGGGTCCAGAGTCCCCAAAGACATAAAGCAAAAATGGATTGCAAAGTACGTCGGGACTGCCGATTCAGCCCCGCACCCTCCTCCGTCCAGGAACCAGAAGGTCAAGAGGAGAGGAACTGAAAGTTGAAATGCAACTTAGTTTGCAGAAGGTCCCAGAGGCCGAGCGCAACAGGGCAAGCAAAAAATAAGTGAGGGACGGTCTCCAAATGGAGGCCACACAAGGAGCATAGTGGATTAATAGAGGGATCAAAGGAGTGAATGTGGTGAAGGGTAGGAAGGCGGTGATGTAGGATTTTCCATAGCAAAAAATGGATCTTTGGGGGGACCCGAATATACCAAATTTTAGTCCAAGACGGCCCTCCAGTCGGAGGCGTCGGCAAGGCATGCTTGCTAATGAAATTATACACAGCTTTAGTCGTAGGGTGCCCATGATCATCGGTCGCCCAGACTCACGCATCATCACAGGCAGAATGCGAGATGTAAATACCACAAATTATATCACATAAATGCTGCTCAAAAATCGAGGAGAGAAAGGGAATATTCCACCTGGAATCAGATATTAGGTCCGACACTTTGAGCGAGGTAATATCAATGTCCATATTAAGATAAGTAGGCCATCTGGAGAGAGGGAACAAGACAGATCCAAGGGTCATAAAACACCAAAGTGTTGCTACTCGAACCAATAGATTTTATTATCCCGGTCCGCAACTCAGAAATAGCATCAAGAATCAGTCGCCAAGAACAGGCCGTACCAGAACGACTCTGAGGGTCCCATAAGTTCAAGGGTGGATACTTAGCATGGATTAAATTATTCCAAGGGGTATTATCATGATTCAGTATACTAAGAATACGGCGTGCAATTAGGGAATACCGAATCCACTTGTAACTTCTGATCGAAAGACCTCCCTGATCCCGAGGCAATAGGACAGTTGACCAACGAACAAGGTGGGAACTATGCCGGCTCCCAGATGCATCCCACATAAAAGATCTAGATAACTTCTCCAAGGTAGCAAGAGTCCCAGTAGATAGATAGGTTGTACCGAGATAATATGTAGGTATAGAAGACAGGGTGGACCTAATGAGGGTGACCCGGCCGGCCTGGCTGAGCAAGAGGCTCCTCCAGCTAGAGAGGCGCGGGGCAATGCGATTTATGATGAAACCCTGATCTCTGATAGTGATGTATTTGTACGAGATGGGGCCCCGAGGTATTGGAACGAAAAGGAGTCAATGGCGACCTCAAGGCAATTTGAGATTAGTTATTTTCGCCTAGAAGGTATCCCCGTAGGAAAGAAGACAACCGATTTAAGCGGATTGATACGTTGATCCGTAAGATATTTGTAGAGTTGGAAAACTTGTCTAAGACAGCGACAGTTAGCTTTGGTGGCTCGGAGACAGATGAGGAGGTCATCGGCATAAAATAAATGACTAAGCGAGAAAGCGGATAATTTGAAGGGGACGAGAGCACCATTCGTGATAGCTTGATTCATTAATCCAGAGAAAATTTGTGAGATAATGATAAATAAGTACGGTGATAGGGGGTCCCTTTGGTGAATACCGCGGTAAGCCTGGAAATATGGGGAGGGCTGGACGTTTATAACACAGGAAAAAGAAGGGCTACCGATGCAAAGATTAATCAAGCTAATGAAGAGAGCAGGTTAGTTCATAAGCTGAAGGCAGTGAGAAACCGCAGACCAAGAAATAGGGTCGAAAGCCTTATCCATGTCGGCTTTGACCAGCATGTACTTATGATGACCAGAATCAAGGGAGTGCGAGAGCTCCTGAGCAACAAGAATATTGTCCTGAATGCATCTACCCGGGATGAAGACCGACTGCACAGGGTCAATAATATTAGTAAGGGTAGGCCGGAGACGATTGACAAGAATTCTGGAGACGACTCTATATAAGATATTACACAGTGAGATAGGTCGATAATCCTTAACCAGGGACGGGGATTTGATTTTGGGAATGAAGATAAGATGAGTTTGTTTCCAATCTAGGGGCATACTGAGGTTTTTTAAGAAATCAAGTATGGAGGCAGTAATTTTTGGACCGATAATATCCCAATATTTCTGATATAATTCAGATGTGAATCCATCAGGCCCGGGAGCTTTCCTGAGAGGCATATTCTAGATAGTGTCTTTAATTTCGTCAGGGGTAACGGGGCGGGTGAGGGAGGACACGAAGGTGGAGTCAAGCATTGGGAGGGTTGGCCAATAGTCGCCCGGGATGTTGGCATGACGAGTAGGTTCCCATAGGCTTACATAGTGGTTAACGAATTATTGCTGGATAATGGAGGGGTTGGAGGAATAATCCCCAGTATCCAGCCGGATACGTTGGATACGATTATGGTTCCTATGGATAGTAGTTTGCATGTGGAAGAACTTGGTATTTTGATCACCATAGTGGAGCCAAGAAATTCTGGACTTGCTCAACCACTTAATGTTGATCTGCCGCAGCAAGGCGGCGTGGAGGTGATAGGAAGACCTTAATGCAACATGACCATTTGCGTCGAGCAAGGAGAGGGAATCTAAGTGCTCGAGACGCGCAATGCGGGCGAGAACCTCCTCCACGCGTACCTCAAGATGACCTAGGACCTCCCGATTCTAGCGTAGGGTATCATTTCGTATGGCCAAAAGGGCAGCAGGGATAGAGGATTGAGGCGAGGTAAAGTTCTAGTGCTTGCGTACAATATTTCGGGCCTCCGGGTATTGGAACAAAAAATGCTCGTATTTAAAACTTCTATGTCTAGGCGATCTAGAGTCAGAGGTGAAGATGATAGGGGCATGGTCAGACGCGCAACGGGGGAGGGAAGAGAGGTTCAAGGAGGGGAAGGCGTCAAGCCAATAGTGATTTACAAGCATTCATTCTAGGCGGCAATGAACCCTGGCAAGGCCAGTGCGGTTGTTTCACCAGGTGAAAGGGTTCCCAGACAGATTTAAATCGAATAAACCATGGGTATCAATGAAACGCTAAAAGGTTCTAATGGATCTATTGACAGTAAACGGAGTACCCCCTTCTTATCCTCGGCAGAAAGCAGACAATTAAAATCCTCGATAAGTGCCCACGAAAAATCAAAAGATCGAAAATGACTAAGCGTACTCCATAAGAGGTTTCTATCAGAAGCAATGACACTAGCATAAACGCAGGATAGCATGAAATGAAAACCTTCGAAGGAAACAGCAGCATGCAGAAAATGATCAGAGGTGAGGATAGGGGTAACCTGTGTATCTTGACCACGCCAAGCCAAGATAATACCTTTTGACGCACCCGATCCCTCACACGCGACTCCACTCCACGAGGGACCGAGCCTTCGAATCACTTGTTTAGATTTTACAGAATTGACGTGGCTCTCTAATAAAATTACAAAGTCTGGATTACAAGTATTTACTAAGTTCCTAAGTCTATCTCTAATCTTGGAGCGGAAGGCGCCCCGGCAATTCCACGCCAGCAGCTTCATGAAGCAGGGTTGGAGGTGGCTCGTTCCTGCACAAGCAATCCAACAACATTAGTAGCAGATGACAACTTCTTCTTACCTTTGTTCTGGACTGGTGCCGGCGTAGGGCGAGGGCGAAGGGAGGGGGCCGGCGCGAGAAGCCGCACGATACGAGTTTTCTTCCTCTCAGATCTGGGCGGAGGCAGGAGGTCCACTTCATCATGATCTTCCGAAGAAGATCCGCCGGAGGAGTGCTCAAGGTCATGGGCATCGAAGAGCCGCGCAGAAACCACCGCCGCCAATGCCACATGATCTGCAAAAGGGTTAGCAGAAACAGGGATAATAGAAGAATCCATAGCGTGAGGTTCGAGATGAGTTCCACTAGAGGGGGAGGGGGAAGAGGTCTGAGAGGCCAGGGCTTTCCCTTGATAGGCGAGGGAACAAGGCAAGCAGTGGAGAGGGCCTGAAGTTTAGAGGTTGTGGAAACTGGAGGGGCAGCCAGAGCGTCGTGGTGAGAGGGAGGGGTTGGAGAGGAGCGGGACAGGAGTGATAGGATAAGGATGCGGTGTAGTCATCGGGTGGTGGTGAGCGAGGGAAAGCGGATTTTTCGTGGGAGTGGACACATGAGGAGAAAGGAGAAAACACAGTGTTCCGAGGTGGATCTCGAACGTCCACGTGCCGCCCATCCGAGGAAGAGCAACGGATAGGTGACGTGGAGTAGGCCGAGCGCATCGACAAGGGGCGGGATGGTATGTTTCCAACAGTCACATCACCAACGTCCACCTGTCGACCATCCAGCCGCGGCGGGAGCGAGCTCTGGATTGCAGACGTGGCAAAAGAGAGTGAAGTCATTGGGGCAATCCAGGCCATCGACCTAGTGGCGAATTCCATGTGGCAAGGATCGGCGCATCCCGGCGGATCGGCATGCCGATCCTGCACCGACAGGCCCCCCGATCTCACCGACGAGCCAGATCGAGAGATCGGCCGATCGACACCAAGGTAGTTTAGGTCCGACAGC
Source organism: Pontederia crassipes (assembly GCA_030549335.1). NCBI lineage: Eukaryota > Viridiplantae > Streptophyta > Magnoliopsida > Commelinales > Pontederiaceae > Pontederia > Pontederia crassipes. The sequence continues at coordinate 17,869,271 of CM060193.1, forward strand.
GCAGGCGTCGCCGCGGCAACCAGAGGCGAGCAAGTGCCCCGCCGAGCACCCACCGACACTTGCTGGTCGCCAGGCGGCCGAGCGAGACGCTGCGAAGAAGGGGCGCGCAACCAGGGGACGAAAAGTAAGACTCCTAGAGCAGCCACGCAATCCGACTGGCAGACCTCAAGACGGTGACCTACAATACCACAACGATAACAGAAAGTAGGGAGGTTTTCGTAAGCCACTTGTTGCAGGTAGCGCTCACCGGATGGCAGAGAGATCCAGGTCGCCTGCTTGAGAGGGGAGGAGAGCTGAACCTCCACACAGGCCCAGACGCGTGGGGAGTCAAGGTTTGACAGGCCATCTTCATCGATGCACAGCAAGAACCCAAAGACAGATGCTATACGCCGGAGGGAGCAGGGATTACAGAGCTCCAGGGGAAGACCCGGGAGTTGGATCCATAGGGGGCGGCAAGGGTGGCAGCCTCGTGGAGCCGGAGGAAGGGCGACACCGTGGCGACTCGGAGGAGGTGACCACCGAACTTCCATGGACTGTTGGTGAGAACCTGCAGGCGGTCGACATCAGTATCAAAAGCGAAAAGGAAGAAGTAGTTACCAAGGTCTAAAATAGAACGTGGAAAACATGAGGCCCATAGGTGTTGGAGCCCTCCGCAAAGGGCTACAATGCCGCCGACGAAACGGCCAATGAGGCATTTTTGGAGACACGAGGCTGGGGCGGCAACATCGGACGTCGGGATGGAGATTTCATCGGAGGTGGCCGCTTGGAGTGCACGAAGCTGACGCGGCGAGATCTGGGATATAGTTAGCGAGCGGCCGTCGCGCACCGTGTCCGACGAGGACCTAGGACGAGGGCGCGACGAAGCAACATGGAGGGCAGGCGCTTTGGGGGGAGTTTGGGAGTCGGCAGGAGACCATCAGATAGAGAGGGAGTTCTGGGGGGAGAGGTGGGGAATGAGGAGAGTGAAAAGGAATCCACGTCCATGAGGGAGACGAAGGGAGGAGCGAAAAGAGGATGTGACTGTAGTGGAGCTTCCGGCGGGGGGGGGGGGGGGGGGGTTCGCCAGAAACGGAGGTAGTGGTGCCCCCGGCAGGGAATGCCGGGGACAGGAGCGTGGCGCCGCCAGCGGGGGTCGCCGGAGGCAGTGGGATCTCCCTCAAGCTGCTCGCCTGAGAGAGCAACGGCTAGTTTCTCACACTTTTGCAATCCAGCTACTTGCTCTCTCTTGCTCCGCAGTGGCTAGTGAGTCACAGCACTCCACATGCACGGGGTCATTCTCGGACACTAAACCACGTGCGGCGACTAGGCGGACAGGCACCTAGCCAAGCCTGTTTTGAGTTTGCAGCGGAAGTTTCATGGTCGAGACGACTTTGCCGAGAGTCGCTCTTATAGGCGTTCAATCACGGACATGACTAGAGTGTTGGACTACTCGTCACGAGACCATGGCATTAGCGCGTTGCGGCACTAACGTAGGCGCTTGGGCGCTTAAAGTCCGAAGGGGCGACGAAGGGACCACGGGACGCCACGGAGGGACACCGATGTGGGTTGTCACCCCACGCTCAAGGCCATGACACTAGAATTAAAGGAAAGCTTACTTGTATTAAATATGATGAAACATAACATACAATTGGGCCTCGGAAGGCACTAGTGAACTCCTCCCAGTGTACCGTAGGTATAGGAGTCTTGTTACATATTGAAGATGCAAAAGACGTACCCTACGGGAACGTCACCTACTTGGCCATTCATAAGGACGGCCTTACAAGATAAATGCCCTAAGGGCGGATAACTTGGTACTCCGCAATATTACGCAGTGCGGGGCGGCTGCATGTGTTCCATGTTTTCGGCGATGAGCGGCCGAGGGCTATAAGTTGAGCGGCACTGGTGCCGCGAGGCTTCACGCTTCGTGTCACGGGAAACGCCCCGTGACATTCTCCCCCACCAAAGTCGGCGACGCCCCCGACGCCGTTGTCCGGGCTTCCTCGGGGCCTTCGTCTTGAGTCTTGACTTCGCTTGTCTCGTTCAATTCTGCCTTCTTTGCCTTGACTTCAACTTCACCAGCATCACGCAACGCCAGGAATGCCCGCTCCTTGGGGTCTCGCTGAGGACTCCTCCCTCAGACCTGCTTCGCTCGCTGATCCTTCGTCCAATCCGGGGTCATCACTTGTGCAGCGCCAGTGGAGTCCGTCATGTGCGGTCTGAGTTCATCAAGCAACTATCCGTCCATCAAGTCTCTGTTGGCTTCACTTCTCTTCGACTTGCGCAGCGTCAACTTGTGTGGTTTGGCTTCTTTGGGGGTGAAACAACTCTTGTATGCCTTCAGGAATAGCGCGGAGAAGAGTTGTCTCAGGGTCGTGTAGAACACGATGAAGAGTCTCGCCATTCGACCTGCATGACTTGACTCGATGCCTTCATGTTGCGGATGGCCGCAGCATAAGGTCTTCCTTCCGTCGAATGCGAAGTGCGGGACCATCTCACCCTCGATGATCATTGTTGAATTCGACGGTTTGAAACAGCACAAGCTCTCCGATGTCGATGCTTGTAGCTTGTCTGCTTCGAGTGCCTGGGGTCGCTATGATGAGCGACGAGAGTCTTCCCACGGATACTTTGGGACGCTTCAGGTCTCTTTGTGGGCTTGACTCAATGTCTCTATGTTGCACATGATTGCAACGTAGAGTCTTCCATATCCCTGCCGAACTAAAAGCGCAGGACCACCTCCTCCTTGGTGACCACATGATGTTTCGGCAGTCTTGAGGCGGGACAAGGTTCTTTGATATGACAATCCATGCCTTGTCCATCCAAGTCGCCATAGTGGGCGACGAGAGTCTCCCCACGTTTCCTTGTGGTTCAACTCGCTGTCCCCAAGTTGCAGATGGCTGCAACGTTGAGTCATTCGTCCGCCGAGCCTTGAGAACATCTCCACCTTCCCCTTGGTGGACAATAAATATCTCGACGGTTTGAGGTGGGGCAAGGTTCTTTGGTATAACATTCCGCACATTGTCCACTCCCAGTCGCTATAGTGAGCGACGATGAGGGTCTCCCCACATGTGCCTGTGGTTCGACTTGCTTCTCCTGCTTCGATGGGCGATCTTTATCTTCGGCATAAGTAGCTTCCTCCTTGCGACTTGAGCTTCTCTCCCCCACCATTGCCCTTGCCCAAGGGCTTTGGTGGTATGGCACTTGTCCTGATTGACTTGGCAGCGTCGACTAATGAGCGGAGGTTGGACGATCCGGTCGTTCCAACTCCTTCATAGTCCAAAGCTTCTGACCCCACTGCTTGAAGAGCACCAACACTGGGTCTTCATCCTCATGGGAACACTGTAGGCGGAGCTCGGTGATTCCTTTCACTTCCTCCTTCAACATGTCCATCTGGCCGATGTTGAACAATGCGATCTTGACCTCCAGTCCCAACTTGTCAGGGCTTGCATAATTGATGAACTGCCACTTCTTCTGTCCCATGTCTGGGATGTATGTTTGCCACATTCTACATTGTCGCGATGGCAATGCCATCCTGAGTTTGCCACATCTTGCATGGTTCTTGGGATATGCCTTCTTCCGATCATGGGACCTCCTTTGAAGCTTTGACAATCCCTTTGGGGTATGGACGGGGCGAGATCGTTGTGCTCGTTCACGAAGGGGATGCACCTTAGATGCTCGTCCGTCCGCACCTTGGACAAAGTAATGTCACTGTGCTTGTCATCCTAAATCATACACCTTTGACATACTCGTCCACCGGGCGGCTTGACCCTTGTGAAAGAGTAGCCGTTCTGGGCCTTCACTGATCCATGGGGATGCCCGTGAAGACTCTCCGCTTAAATAAGCGGATTGTGGTTGGTGAACTCATGGCATGAGCTCCCAATATTACCTCAATCTCCATTCGAAGAGACAACATCGCCAATGTGTCCTTCAAAACCTTCGCATTGCGATCCTTGGAGGCCGCTTCGATTACTCGAGGCGATGTCCGAGAGGAAAGGGCACTCCTTCCTTCGGTTGGCGGCAGAACGCTTGACTGCAGCATGCCAAGGTTCGCCGATGCTCGACGCTCAAAAGACCATTTGCCAAATTGGTCGCTGAGTTGAGGCATCGATTTGCGTTGGCATGTATCAGGTTCGTCCCACTCCTCGATGGATGACATCGCGCCGCTTGTGGGGCGACACTTGACGAGGCAGGCAAGGCTGACAGCTCGTCCGCGAGTGTTTGCAATTAATCAACGCTTTGCTCCATTCCTGAAAGTCATCGTGGCATGGCAGGCGATGCTGTGACACGACAAGATGCTTGTGATTGATGCTCCTTGGCCGAAAGGATGATATTCTTTGGCCGTAAGGGACCATGAACCTTGATATTTGTCTTTAAGCCAACTTCTCCCGTGAAGCGGTTGTGCACTTCACGTTGCATGACTGGGCATGCGATGCGACGTCACGGAATACCGAGCAGCGCCAGGTCGTCATGATAGTGCATGACCGACAGTCCCTGAATGTGACACGGGTCCTCCGAGTTACACGACGCTCGTGTAAGCGGTCTCATGATATGAGCAGCGCAAGACCATCATGCAGAGCATATGGCCACTCTTTGACGCAACGCGACACTTCAGGATTCCCGACTGTATACCTGGGGTGGTTGATCTACTCGAGTGAGCGACGCATGACCGTCCCGGTTAGGCGGGGCGATCAATCCACCATCATGATGCATGACGGACGTTCCTTGACACGACACGGGTGTATGAGGAACATGCTGCGGGGCACGACTGGGCGTGCGGCGAGGAGGCTTGCCATGCCTTCCTCGTTGGCGTCCACGATCAAAGACCATGGTACCAGTGCGCCTGGGCGTGATGGAGTATTTGAGCGGAAGCACATTTCCTACGCCAGGGCACGTTGCGACGACACAAGCGAGTCATCGTCGCTGGGTAATCCGAGCAGGAAGAACTGCTCTAATACCACTTGTCACGGGGTCATTCTCGGACACTAGACCACGTGCGGCGACTAGGCGGACAGGCACCTAGCCAAGCCTGTTTTGAGTTTGCAGCGGAAGTTTCATGGTCGAGACGACTTTGCCGAGAGTCGCTCTTATAGGCGTTCAATCACGGACATGACTGGAGTGTTGGACTACTCGTCACGAGATCGTGGCATTAGCGCGTTGCGGCACTAACGTAGGCGCTTAAAGTCCGAAGGGGCGACGAAGGGACCACGAGACGCCACGGAGGGACACCGATGTGGGTTGCCACCCCACGCTCAAGGCCATGACACTAGAATTAAAGGAAAGCTTACTTGTATTAAATATGATGAAACATAACATACAATTGGGCATCGGAAGGCACTAGTGAACTCCTCCCAGTGTACCGTAGGTATAGGAGTCTTGTTACATATTGAAGATGCAAAAGACGTACCCTACGAGAACGTCACCTACTTGGCCATTCATAAGGACGGCCTTACAAGATAAATGCCCTAAGGGCGGATAACTTGGTACTCCGCAATATTACGCAGTGCGGGGCGGCTGCATGTGTTCCATGTTTTCGACGCTGAGCGGCCGAGGGCTATAAGTTGAGCGGCACTGGTGCCGCGAGACTTCACGCTTCGTATCACGGGAAACGCCCCGTGACACACACCACCTTACAAACAAATTAATTAGTGAGTTACGAACGTGAGGTGCCCACTGCCCAGTGCTGTGTACATCGTTGTAACTCGTTGAGATGGGCAGAATAATTCTTCTTCCTGCTGCTGCTGCTGTGAGAGAGGGATCAGATGCCATCTCACTCAAACTAATTCATGTCGTGTGGGGCTTAAGCAATTTGCAGCCATGCGTTGGTTGCCTGCAGGCTTCTGGTTAACATTGCAATGGTGCATGCATTTGAGATGACTGCCAGTTCATCATAACGATTATTAATATGCTATGATATTTGTGTTATCTCATATGATTTGATCGATGGTCGAATAATAATTAAAAAAAAAGATAAAAGTTGGAAATGAGTTTTAGTCGTTGTTTATACCTATTAAGTGAATTATTGAAGAAAATAATGATTTTTGGACAAGACGAAGAAAATAATGATATGAATGGTCGACTTGTGTAACTGAGGAAAATAATGAAATTATGCGATTGAGTCAAAACAAAATATCGATAATTATGCATATGATTCTTCATTATGAAAAATAACGAACAAGGATTACACTGAAATAGATTGTGACATATTTTACTAAGAGAAAACATTTATCGTAACTTGAGTTTATGACAAATGTTGCACCAGTTTACGCGACTAATAATTTACAAGCAACAAGCTTTTCCCTAATGTAAAGGCAAAGTAGATGAAAATGAAAGAACAAAATATTATTGATTGACAAAAAATTACCATTCCAATCAAAATAATAATACCAACTTGATTACTATGACCAAGTATTGGTGACATGGATCATTGTTAATTATGCAATATTGTTGTCCTTAATGTACTACAAATATTTTATTAATTATTCAACGCGATTTGTCATGTTGTCAGCGAATTTTGTCGGATCTCACAAGTCACCAAACAGAAATTGTCAACCTCATTACTTAAAAACCGAGAGTAAATTATACGAACCATTCTAATCAATATTTCAACAATCTCCTAAATTTTAATTTATAACTGAAATGTCATGGACCTTTAATTTCCTTACACGTGCCGTCCTCGCAATCGACAATAGTTAATTCTTCAATTACACTAATAACGTAGCACAATAAAAAGTAATATAGATAAAAAAGACTCCATCGACGTAGAGTAAAGCAAGGGGAAAATTGGCCCCCCTCCCCCTCTCCCCTTCAGCGCCGGAGAGGAGAGGGGAAGGGGAGCTAGCATTGCCCTCTCCCCCCTTTTTCTCCATTTTCAATGCCAATGGGATAGAAAAGGGGGGCGTCGGCCTCTATGCGAACTCACCGCACAGGGCTCGACGCCCTCCTTTTCTCCCTCACACGCGACACTAATGAAAGAGAAAAGGGAGGAGGGGGGGCACAAACAAGAGAGGGGAGCGACACTCCCTTTTTGTGCGAGTTCGTTGGCTCTGACGAGTAGCGATAGTCACGAGATTGTCAGTTTTTTATTTAAAATATTATTTTATTATATATTTATATTATTTTATTATACGATGAAGAGCGTGCATTAAAAATGAGATTAGAAAATAATCTATTTACAAATTAAAATTTAAGGTTCAACCAATCCGTCTAATTTATTCAACAACTGACATCCTCGATCCAAACGAACAAAATCCAGCGCGGCAAATTTAAAACTTAAAATTTTTTAATATTTTAAAATTCTGGATTTCATCATATAACTTATACCTAATAAATAATATGACAACATCGATTGTCAAAATTTGACAGTAACATTTTTTTATATGTGATCAATCTCATGGCCTTTAGTTGACTTTGAAATTACGATGATAATCGATTTTGTTCTCATTAGTTCTATAAACCACTCAAAACTACAAGTCCGATGAACTCAATAGTTAATATCGTTCCAGAATCGATTCTAGTTCTTCTATTAGTTCTATGAAAACTCACAATAAAATATAATAATAATGTAATCACAACTCGAATCCCGTGTTCTTGCACATGGCAATGCATACATGTTTTTTAAACTATTTTCTTATTTACAACATTCAAATGCATAACTTTCACTTAGTTATTGATTAATCATTATTATTTTATTTAAGCGTTATCATTGTGAAGTATTACGTCATAAGCCAATTAAAGACTAAGTAAAAACTACTTCAAATGTATAATAATAATCTTAAATTATTTATTTTACATTCTCAAAAAGAATATACTACATTAAATATCTCAAATCGTTAATAACTATCATGGGTTTTGAAACAGACCACTTCATTTTAAAATACTGTATTAATTTTACGTCCAAATAATCTATTAATACATGCCGATTTTTCACTCATGGAAGGGACTTTTACTTATTTTTTCAGTACCCACAAAAAATTTCATAAAAAAGAAGAAAATTGATATTTCTTCACAATTAAGAATTAACACTTTTATTATACCATTTCATATAAATTTTAATTGTAATATTGATTCAAATATTATTTTATTTGTCTTCAAGATTAAAAGTTTAAATTTAATACTAATATTGTAACAATCACCAAAACAAGCAGACCAGAATTTATTAAAATAATATTATTTATACTAATTTTAAAGATATAATATTATTTATATGATGTGATGTACAAATATTGTAGTAAAATTCATTAATAATCAAAATATAAAAAATAATATTAAATATATGAATCTTACACGAATTTTATTTGTTAAAAGTTTTAATAATCATAAATAATAATTTCAATCCATAAATATCAATAGCTTATTACTGATTTTTTATTTATGATTTAACGACGATAGATGTTATATTAATATTACTCTTCTTTCTTTTCTTTGTTTTTCTTTAACATTTTCCTTTTTTGTTTTCATTTTTTTCTGCTCCTTAACAATTTCCATTTTAATATTATTTAATTTTTAACACTTACCTTTTTAGTTTTATTTCTATTTATTTTTTACCTCTCATTTTCCTCATTATCAACTTACTTCTTAATACTTTATTTTTTCTTTTTTAACTTTCCTATTTTAGTGATTTTCTTTGATTTTTTCTTAAAAAATTGAGTTTGAACCCAGTTCAACTTGTTCACCAGTTTTCTAAGTGATTTTTTTTTGTAGTTCGATATAAAAAAAAGCTTTAATGTTGAACCGAACCGGATTGATCATCGGTTTGCAATTGAAATGGTTGGTCCAGATCGGTTTTCAAAATATTGAAAAAAAGAAGCTATTGCACGCCTATCAAAGGATCCTCCACAATCATTTTCCCAAATTTTAATTCGCCCCGCGCATATCTTTAGGTAAGATTTTTGCACCTTTCACCTCACGTAAAGAACCAACCAAGTCTCTCTTTTTCCTCACGCACATTTTCGAGTATGGTACTCTCTTCTTACAAGTTCCTCGTGATTTCTATTGAACTACATGAGGACAACACCTAGGGGAAGGACATTGGCATAGGAGCAAGAAGGGGGACACCACAATGCCTAATTTAGGCGGATCAATGAACAAATTATTGAAACAGGTGGGTGAAACTAGAATCACTAATCATCTATTATAATGGATCTATGATAAATCAGATCAAACAACTTGCTTAACTTCCTTTTCCCTTTTTCTGTCAATAAAGACATGATCATTAGTAGGATTTTATGTATGCTATTGCACTGCTATTAGATGACACTCAAGTAATGATTAAATATGAAAGTTACCAGATGTATTGCTTTTTATTGCCTTGGTTGCTTGAAAGTATGTTGTTAATTAGATAATTTAATTCCAACTATGATAATATGAATTTTCTGTAGTTTCATGTTATGCTTTGCCTTCATGCTGGTTGTTATATTTGTGATATTGTGTGTTTAACTATCGGCAAAGATTATTGATAAAATAACACATGATTGATCTATAGAAATTGCTCCTCGAAATCATATGCATCTGATGAACCGGACCCGAGTTCATATCGGAAACTCGATCGGGAGCTTTCGCATCTGACTCACGCTCGCAAAGTCCAACACGTGTTAGCGGATGGCGAAACCCTAGACTCTCAACATGTCAATACATGTCCTAGATTCCTTCACATCGGGCTCAGGTTCATTGCGCATCAAATCCCGATTGTCGCGACGTCATTCCGAACTCGTCGTGAGCCGAACATACATTCAACCCGCATTCATCCATAAAGCTCAGTCCGAGACGCTCTATACCCGGCCCGAGTTCTGGCAAGTCAAGGTTCATTTTTCACTTCTTAGACCCTAGAATTTGATTTAGTCTTTCCTTCCGACCCTACACAAATTTAGAAATGATTTTCATCCATATTAATGTTTGATTGTATAGCTACTCCGAATTTATTATTCACTGAACTCATAATTTATTATACCAATGTCGTTGATTTGTTTACTCAACATTAAATCTCAAATGACATTTAATACTTATTACAATAATGTAAATATTATCAAGATGATAATGAGATAAATATTGAGTCTCCAGTTCAAACCAAGTGCATTATTATTATCGTTCGTTATTAATGATCATCCCTTTCCCTCTTTAGAGAGAACTTGTCATGTCTTGATCACCCATTGCTGCTGCCTGTATTGTTTGCTCGGCACACTCCATAACTAAATAAAGAGTTTATCATATAATAATGAAAAGGATGAGTAATTTTAAAGTCAACTACTTGTTAATCACCATAATTATTGAACAAAGTCATCGAATCATGATTAAAGAATGGAGTATCGAACCATTATTACTGATATCAAATCAAATAACTATTACCAATATTGAATCATTATTATCAATTCATTGTTATTGATACTGAATCATTATTACTAGTATTGAATCATCGTTAACACTTATGCATATTGAATTATTGTTATGGAATATGAGTACCGAATCAATGTCAGCGAATGTGCTATCGACCATTGTTCGTTATTGATTATTAGATCATTGTTATATAACATTAAGATATTGCCAATGTGGTATTCCTCGTTGATTGATTTTACTTATCGATTATAGTTATACACTACTTGCTCCCATCTCAAGCAAGCGTATGCTTCTGATAATGTATATTGTTATTGTTCCCCACTCGAGTTGTAAAGTTCACGAGAGAATTGCTTCTCGATTGATTTCTAGTTTCCACGAGCTTAGTGATAGTGAATGCAATGGTGTGCAACAATGATGCTCAGACGATAACAAAGCACATGAACTCCGTGACTCGTTTATCATTTCTCTTATGTCTTAGTAAGAAGCTTAGTGTAATATTTTAGAATATTTTATGAAACTGTCATAACTCTTAGACTTTCGCACTTTATATCTCTCCTATTTTATCTCTATGAATTTATTTATCTATCTTCTATTGATGTGTCATAATCAACAAAATGTAGTATCAATTTAGATGCATTACAAATATGGTGATTCAAAAATCTTATTCACTATTTTTATCAACAAAATGAAATTTATCAATATTGGTTATACAATCAAACATTTCTCAACATGATAGATTTATCAATATTGGATAGAGCCCTATAGCTCTAATTTTGATAAATAAAAAAGAAACGGACTTATGTTCTTAATTTGGGTTCAATAGTTCATCAGTTTAATTAGACGTTACAAATGGATTAGTGCTTGATACTAATCCTCTAAACTATTAATGAAAAAAAATATATAAAAATATATCACACCCGTTTCATACGAAAATGCGTCCCCTTTGTTAAACTAAAAAAAGTAACCAATAAAAGCTCTAGTATTGCTTCGATACCGAGTTTTTGAATGATAGAGAAATTTTTTACTTGGATTTTGTGAGTTTACTTTTAATCCTTTTTCTATTTACAAATTATTTTGAAAAAAATGGAAATTTAAGGATTATTGTTTATTGTTGTTGATTACGGAAGAATATGATTGGGGAGTAAAGTTGTTGTTGTTGATAATAAAAAATGCCTCTTTTATTTATCTTAATCTATTTACTGTCGTAATTAGACATCTTTTACTAATTGTTTTCTTTGCCTAATCACGGACTATTAAATTCAGCATCAATGAACAAAATTACGAGTAATTTTTTTACATCATATATCAAGATGAAGAATTTTACAAAATGAAAAAAAATTAAAATCAACTTGGATTCGAGGCTCGAGCCCAAATAATAATGACATACACTTATATAAATATTATAAATTTGATTGTGGCCCATATATAACTGTAAATTAAAATATGATTTACAATATACAAATTGATTGTTTTAAATTTAAATTCCTTATTTTTAATGTATTAGCAAATAACATCTTACTATTCAAAACGTAACAAAATATGGTCAAATATAATATTTTTTTTCGCAACGTTCAGAAAACCGAGTAATCGGGTGGAACTGGGCAGCACGAAGGTCTCGCCGTCTCGGTAAGGCCCTATAAAACGCCCGGACAAAATTAGAAAAAAGGCAAGTGAGCCCTAAGGAGTCCTTTCTGTTCTCCTCACTCTTTCTTTGGCTCTTTTCCACGTCGCTCTCGCCGGAACCCCTCGCTGGAGAAGTTGCGCTCTTCGCGGGAACGGTCGAACGGGAGTCGGCCCGCTAGTCGGAGGCCTGCCGGGTTCCTCGCTGCGTCTTCATTTTCATTGCGCTCTGCCGCCGGGAGCGGCGGATCTCCGTCTGATCCCGTTGGATCTCACCGCAACCCGTGTTGTCTGACATTGGAGGCTCCGGTTTCATTTCTAGTAATCTCCTGAACTCGCCCGCGTTTCGTAGCTTTCTGGTGTTCGTATCAGTTGGTCTGATTTTGTTCGAGTGTTGTCCTGTGCTATCTTCTCTTTGTCTTAGTTTCTTTGTCACCCAAATTACTTTGTTGAATTGGCTTGTTTAAACCCTCATGATTGATAGAGGGGGTTGTACTTACTTCTCGATGGAGCCCCTGGCATCGCGATATAGTTGTTAACGAAGTGTTTTCGCGTAATTGTCCTGCATATGATGAGATTGTGCTTTGATTTTGACGTTGCAGCCTTTTCCTCTGATCCTTGTTTCTTTTTTCGTTTTCCTGCTGCATCTTCATTTGTTGGTTGTTTTTTTAATAACAAGCTTGATGTCAAATTTCAGACTATGGCCGTTGAGGATAATCGTGATGATAACTCTTTGCGGGAGGACGGGCCACCCAGTGAGGGTACAGTGAGTGCGGGAAACGCTGTGGAAGCTCTGACACGATGTGAGCTTGATTTGCCATTTTGTTCAGAGAAGATGCTCAATCTGGAGATGTTTCTGATGCAGTTGGCTGGCAGAGCAAATGATCTTGAGGTACTGAATATGGAGGATGAGGATATATCAGAAAATTCTGTTCAGGGTGCTTTTGAACTTGTTGTTTTATCTGGAATCATGGACGTGGAGGTCCAGGAACTGCAAAACTTCATGGCTTCTATGGAGGTTGAAATTGCTGATGCCCGCAGTAGTCTTCCGCAGAGTGAGGACTTGGAAGAGTGTGGTTCAAAAATAGAAGAAATAGAAGTGAAGTTGCGTGATGCCAAGGAATCAGTTAAGATGCTACATGATTCAGTGTCTGAGATAAGAAAGCAATCAAACAAATTCGAAATATTGTTTTTTTCATGTAAGTTATTTAATTTAATGTTTTCTAATAAGTTATCTTAAACAGTGACAATCTGCTGATCTACTTTTTCATATATACAATTGATTAGGGTCTGACAGAGGTGATGATCTTAGTAATGGTCATGTGGCAAACGTAGATAAAAGGTGGTCACTTCAAACTGTTGATCAACAAAGACATATTCTGCAAACACTAGAAAAATCATTGGCCAGAGAATTGGATCTTGAAAAAAAACTTTCAGATTCAAAAGCAAATGAAGAAAAAATGAAGTTGAATCTGCATTATGCTGAGAGAGAATTATACTATTTGGAGGAGTCAATTGAAATATGCTTGGGAAGAGCGTTTGAAACTGAAAATGCAGCTGAGGTGCTTCTAGGCATCTCAAAGGAATTGGCTTCAAGACTTCATGCTGTCCAATTTAGCCTAAATGGCTCGATATCCTGTGAACATGAGATGAGGAAATCATTGCAGGAAACTTTGGCAAAATTATCTGCTGAAGAAGCTGCAAAAGAGAAGCTGAAGGCTGCAAATGCAAAGCTTGAGGATTTGCTCTTGTTGAAGGAAAATGACCTGAAAGCAAGCATGAATGAAGTTGAAGGCAAATGTGCTGTGACCAGTTCTGAAGTATCAATATTGAGAAAAAAGGTCACCGAGCTTGAGGACGAACTAAGGGAGTCATACGCTCAGTTGCAGTTAGCCAATGCCTCGGTTAAGGCAAGTCAGGAACAGCAAAGTGTTTTAGGTTCTGAACTAGGTCACATGCAAAGTGTCATAGGTGGGCTTAAGGCTGATTTGCTGAAAATTGAGACGAAGGCTGAAACTGCAGAAGAAAAATGTACTGAGCTTACTAAAACTAACATGGAGCTTACTTTAGAACTTGGTTTACTTAGAAATAGCAGATCTGAAAAGGATAACATGTTGGAGAAGAAACTGAAGGAATCAGACACCGAACTGGAACTTGCAAAAGCATCATTTCAAGCAATTGAGGAGCAACATAACATGCTATATTCTGCAACTGTTGATATGCAAGTTCTTATTGAAGAACTCAAGGGAAAAGTCTCCAAGGCAGAAAGCAGGGCTGAAAATGCTGAAACAAAGTGTAATTTGTTAACTGATACCAATTTAGAATTGAATGAAGAGGTGGTTTTCCTCAGGAGAAGACTGGAATGCTTACAGACATCTCTGCATCAGGCTGAAGATGCTAAAGTAGCAACTGCTAAAGACATTGGTATAAGGACAAAAATCATTGGTGACCTTGTTATGAAACTAGCCTTGGAAAGAGAGAGACTTCAACTACAGGTTTGCTTTTTTCCTTTATCTTTTATTGCTTCCTATGACTATTAATGTATGAGATCTTTCAATGCCTAACTGAACCAATCATCACCCTTAAAAAAACTGGACCAATCATCAATGACACCATCATAATATGATAGTTTTTAGATTTGTCGCCATAAGAAAAAGAGAGGAGTGTACAGGGCGAGAGGAAGGTTGTCTAAATATGTGAACCCACTATCGTGGAGAATCTAGAGATCAAAATCAAAGGTACCCTTTAGGCAAGGTTACACCTGAGACAGAAGTCCAAGTAATAAGTAAACAATTTGGATGGTAGTGTTGTGGAATTTTGATGTTAGTTTGGCCCCTTCCATCAATGATCCTATGAAATATTTTTGTGAATTTTGACTGTTGATCCTCCGCTCCATGTTGCCTCCACCTCATGAGAGTACAAGTAAGAATCACACAAAAAGGAGTAGATAATTTTTTCCGCAGAAGTGATCTTATTCATATATTTGATCAGTTAATGTTTTTGTTAACCATTGACATCTTATTGTGTTATCACTGTAATTGTCTCTTGGCTATTGCTTCTGTGTGGGGGTGGGTGGGGGGTTGGGTGGGGTGTTGTAGAGCCTTATCAGAAAAGATAGTTTGTTGAGAAAAAGGTGCTCACTTATTGTTGTAGCTCAGCATGGTGTGCTGAATTTGCGGTGATCCTCTGAATTTAATTCTCCATGTTGCCTCCACCTCATGAGAGTACAAGTAAGAATCATTATCTGTTCCCACACAAAAAGGAGTAGATAATGTGCAGGCATATGTTTGTAGGTTGTAGGTTCACTCTTTTGAGCCAAAATATTTGTGTTTAGGAAAGGGTGATGTTTTAGTTCATTGACCTTGGGATGCACATTGTTAATGTGTAGGCATATGTTTGTAGGCTGTAGGTTCACTCTTTTGAGCCAAAATATTTGTGTATCTTAATGCAATTTTCTTTCATATGTCTAAATGTGATGCGTAAACTGTAAAATTGCTCGTTTGTACATGACCTTAAGAAAACAATTCGTCTAATTTGTTTGGTGTATTCAAAAGGCTATACTAACTTGAACTACTATGCTTATGTGTTGTCTTGCGTTTTTAAGACATTGAATCTGTTGCTCAAGGACTTTTTTTAGACATGTTAAACATCTTTGTTTTTAAGGCATTCTTCTGCCTTCTTCAGATATCTGCATTGACAAAAAAGAACAAGATCCTTAGCAAGAAATGCAGAAAGAACAACAACCATATTACACAGAGTTGCAATCAGACCAACAGTGTTATGGAATCCCCGAATTCCTCTCCTGGAGCATTAACAGGGGCTTTGACAACAGACGTTCAGGTATGTTCTTGGTTAGCTATTCTTCATAGTCTCGACAATATTTGGTCGACAACATTTATCCTAGAACTGGAATTATTATTATTTTTAGAAGGGAACTGGAATTATCATCCTCAGGTGTTGTTAATTCCAATAGCTATCCATTTTGTTACTTAAAAAAAATTATCTCCATTTTGTATTGGAATTGAAAAAGCTATTCTTGTGTCTTATCCATTGAGTATTTAGTTAAAAACGGTCATAAGAGGATAATGACAACCTTCCATCCAATTTGCATACCCTATAAATGATCTTTATATCAAATATACCCTTTATCCTATAAGCAATACTTTTTCATTTGATAAATAAGCAAATTCTGTGAATTGATTTAACTATTCTTAATGCAATCTTGATTGGAGATTTTTTTTTATTCGACTCAGAGAGACAGGTTTGACATAGTCGGTTCCAGCAATTAATCATAAAATTATAGCCACTAGTTCAATAAGTTAAAGAGATGAACAATTCAAAGATAATGCTCTGTCCTTTATGATTGTGATAGTTTTAATTCTAAAAAAGTACTTAAAATTCGTTTAAAAAAAGTACTTAAAACGTCGGTGAAGGGTTTTTTATATTTATTATTTAACAATTCAGTTCTGCATTCCTTTCCGTACAAAAATAAGAACTGGTTATACACAAATAGGGAAGAATCCAATTCTAGTAATTGGTTATTCTCTAATAAAATGAGTTGGTGGGAACAATTTACTCATGTGGCCTCATATTTTTTGTGTTTAGGGGAAAATGCTATCTTAAATTATTTATCTGAAATGATTGACTTTCTAGTATTGAGCTGTTGAGGATTGTGAACAATGATAAAAATTTTGGTTTGACCCCACTTGGGACCTCTAGTAAAAAAAGTTAAAGTGATCTGTGTATCTGTAAGCATCCAATATCAGCACAATTACCCTAAAAATTCGAAACTTCAATATGTTTGACTGTTATCTGCCTGTCCTTTTGAATTGCTCTGGTCATCTAAGTCTTCTTAACCATATAGAATGAAATTGTGGTCCAGAGCAAGGAACCTCACTAATTCGGTTCTCATTGTGAGACTGTTTATTTATAATTTACTTTCCTATGTTTAGGTTTGTGAGCCTTGTAATATACTTTCCTATAATTTACTTAACATCGTTGACCTGTGACTCTAATATCATTGATCTGGCCAGTTAGGGAACCTCAATTTGTTATTTTCTAGAGTAGAAAATGTTAATTGAATCAAACATAAGAGCTTGCACTCAATAGAAATGGGAAAACTGTAAATACACTGTTAAAGTTTTTATTGCAGTTGACTTTGTTATCATCTGTGTGATCTGGCCAGTTAGGAAAGCTCCAATTTGTTATTTTCTAGAGTAGAAAATTTGAAGTACTGTTCAGCAAAATTTAGCTTCAACTTTGAGTGTTATCAGGACGAGAAGTCAACTGCAGCTGTTACTGAGAGTGAAATGGGCGTAGAAGCTACTGTGTCCACTGAAGACTCATCAATTACATATTCCAAATCTGAAACTGTGCGGAATATAGAAGCAGCGCAGCTTGATTGGAAGTATATTTTCGTGGCTGTGCTCGTCTTGTTAATTTCAATCATGACATTCTATATGTATCAACGCTGACATGTCTTGCATAGTTCAAGTGTACTTTTGCCAAATAGCCCTCAACTCTCACTTCAATGATCCTTTCTGGATCCTGCCATTTTTTTTGCTCTCTCTTTTCTAATTAGTTCGTTTGAACCCTTGAATAAAATTTTTTTTGGACTCTCGGCACGATACCTCTCTCATGATAAGAGATTTAATATGAGTTGTTGCAGAGGTGTGCTAGTAGGATCTTTAGCACAAGCAACAAATTTTTTTTGGTATAAATTTGCTCTGCTTTCGAATATCGTAGGGATGAGGTATTTAGATGTTGAGTTCTCTGTTATCGAACTTGAGGGAAATGAATATTATTAAATTGTCAATGGTACGCCCATTTACTTCTTTTTTCAGTTGCTACTTTGTGTTCGGAAGCCTCGAATTGGCATATCTTACTATAATGAACATGCAAAATGCAACATGCAAAATCTATCATGAAATCTGAGATCTTATTTACTGTAACTATTTCTTCATAAGAAAAGAGGACATGCAAAATGTAATTATGCTTTGCTGCAAAGGCTACAACTATCATGAAACCTCTTTCTACATAGCCTTGTGATGTTGTCTCCCTTTTGTCATTTTTTTTCGCCTGTTGAATCCGTGTACACTCATTGGCATTGTACGTGTACGTGGGGAGTAACAGTTCGTCTGGCTTAATACGAATAAAAATAAATAAATTTTGGAACAGTTCCGCGAATTTCCACTACGAACGAGAACGGTAGTTGCGCAGGACGTTTAATTAGAGATTATTGGCAATAAATCCGATCCCCCTCGCAACAACAAGTCCACCTCCACCATTTGTGCAGTAACTCTCGTGGGGAGGCGTTCTCCTTTCCTGCTTATCCCATCGACTCGGTCCTCTGTAAACATTTTATTTTTGTTGGTGTTATAAAAGATATGATATGATGCTCACAAGTTTTTGTGTTGTTAAATTATTGAACGAATATTAAAATTAATCAAGTTCACCAGACTAGGATAAGTAGTGCATTTTGAGCCATGGAAAGTTTGATATAACATCAGAGGGGATTACGGCACCCATATTTTTCTTTGAAGAAAAATATTGGGCAAAACAATATGCTACTTTATGCTGATTTGCTGACGTGAATGTCACTTTGGATAACATTAATGATTTTAACCCGCCGCACACATGAATACGCTGTCAAAAGCACAAGGGAGCACTTCAGCTTTGCTTTGGATCAAAACAAACAACACAATGCTGTTACTTATTTTGGTTTGGGAACCCCGAAAACGAAGGGGGATCCATGCAATCGATTTCTTTAGCCACGAGAGTTACGATACAGTAAATTCCAGATGTATCATGCAGAACTCCTAGTCGCTTATCGTTTCACACTAATTCCCATCACCAGTTTTAACTGCAATTAAAATAATACTAGGTGAGGTCGATTATATGGATCATACGACGTCATTCCATTCCGTTGATCCATGTTCATGAGATTCGATAGGGTTTTACGTTGGCTGTCGGGACCTAACACAACCCTCCTCCTTTATCTGAGCTTATGATCGATTATAAAACATAAACGGAGTTATACAATTAAAGTAATAAGCAAAATTAAATATACACGTAAATTTCCATTTCCCTGGTAATCTCAATCTCTCAATACTTATAACTTGATCGAAACACCTATGCGGACGTAGCTCCTACACCTGCCGTGATTGGGAAAATGGGAAGAAACTGGCATCGTACTGGCATCCGAGCATTTACAGAAATGTCCCTAAAAATCTCTGACTCCTGTTGTGGGCTATGAATCTTCAGTTTCCATAGAGATGCTCACCACTATTTATCATACAAACCTCATCAATTTTCCCCTTCATTTTTTAAATAATAATAATATTATTATTGTTGTTGTGACTAATAAGTTGCCTTTCTTTCTTTGATATACCAAACGAGAGAAAAATGCCTTCCTTTTAAAGTGCATCTCTCTCTCTCTCCACTGCTCTTATTTTGTGTTGCTAAGTTGTGCCTTTTGGTAGAGGAATGCTTGTTACCTACTCCTCTCTCATGCACTTCTCCCCCCTCCACCCTCACACAGCAACACGAATCATGAGAAGGAAGAAAAAAAATAGCATAACATAGAAGCTTTAGCGCTTCCAAACAGATCTGTTCCACCTTCCAAAGTCTTTTATATAACCCTTCTCTCTATTCCTTGCTTTGCTTTGCTTCTTGGTCTTCTTCTGCATGGGCAAGCACACTTGCAAGCTCTGCTTCCGGCGCTTCCCCAATGGCCGCGCCCTCGGCGGCCACATGCGCTCCCACGTAATCTCGTCGGCCGCCCACCTGCTTCCCCCGGAGGTCGCCCAACAAGCCCTCCGCTCCGCCGATTCCTCCGCGTCCTCTGCCTCCATCGCCTGCGGTCAACCTCCGACGCTGGCGGCTGAGGAGCCAGCGGCGATTGAGGAAGACGAGGAGGATCGGGAGGTCGCGATGGGCGCCTCGGGTGTCTCGTACAGGCTCAGGGAGAATCCCCGGAAGAGCGTCCGGTTGGTGGACCCGGAGTTCTCCTCCTTCGCGGCCGCCGGCGAGCCAGCCGTCGTCGTCCAAGACCACGAGAGCGAGACCGAATCCCCCGGAACAGCCGTCCATCGCCCCCGATCTAAGCGTCGACGATGGACAGGATTCCGGCCGTCTATGTCTCCACCGGAGCCGGCGAGCTCCGTCTCTGACACGAGTACCGACGAGGACGTCGCCATCTGCCTTATGATGCTCTCGCGCGGTTCCTGGGCTGTCAAGACCGAGAGGGAAGAGGAGCAAGATGACCTCCAGCGTCATTCCTCGGACGGCTCCGCTGCCGGAGTCATCGCCGCATCGGGGCCGCTGAAAGAGGCTCGGAGCCGGCACCAGTGTAGCGTGTGCAAGAAGGTGTTCAAATCTTACCAGGCGCTTGGTGGCCACCGAGCGAGCTACAAGAGGACCCGCGGTGGATGCTTTCCGTCGGCCGCTGCTTGCGCTGAACCGGAGATCTACAGCGACGAGACCAATGGCAACGGCAAGGTCCATGAGTGCCCATTCTGCTTCAGGGTGTTCAGCTCCGGCCAGGCACTCGGCGGCCACAAGAGGTCGCACTTAGTACCTTTCGGCACTGCCACCACCATCACCACCGCCTCACCAGCGTCAACGCCTCCGCTGCCATGCAGGCCGCCGAGAATTTCCCCCGCCACCACTGCAGCCAAGTGTGGCGACGGCTTCGCATTCTTGGACCTCAACTTGCCGGCGCCACCGGAAGACGACATGGAGTTCTCGGCTGTTTCAGATCCGCTGTTCATTGCTAGCTAAGACCTCGAGCAGAATTCAACCACTCTCAAGCTTCACAGCAAGTACCGAAGCATAAATTGCAAGTTTCAGGTATGCGTTTACAGAAAGATATCCAAGTTTTAAGCACAATTTAGCAGCTCCAAGCCGTTTTTCTACTTTATACAAAAAGAGATTGAACAAAGACGACGATTAGGTGAGCTTGGTGATCCAGCATTGTATGCATCCTGTTCATCTCTGTACCTGCTGGCATTTTAATTTCTTTCATTTAGATGCTTTTTGTTTGATCCAATTCAAGTGTTGAAGAAATAGGAATTTTAAGTCAGATTCATTTTAATCTGCTGCCATATCCTCTGCTTGCTAGTTGCTGCTATTTTCCAGCTGTTGCTTGCTCGAGCGGTTTCCTCCCTTCCAAGAGTCTGTCCAACCATGTCATGCCATGCCAATTCATCTCACCATGTCCGGCCTTCCAATATGTATATATATTACACTTTTCAACTCCCACAAATTTAATAGCACGTATATCCACATTCTTTATTGTTTAACTAATTAATACAGCAGGAGAACATAAACAAAAGCTCAATTCCTTGATTTTTTTTTAAGCCAATTCCTTGATTTAACCAATGGAGCTTGCCTGGGAAGTTCACACATCACTTCATGAACAGAGCAGACCCAGCAGGAGATGCTCGTCACCCCTGCACAGATAAGCTGCCACAAACTCGTTTAGGCATCACTTTCACGGTTTCACCACTCAATTCATTCGTTCTCTCTCTCTCTGCTCAAACTATTGCTCACACACATCTCTCTCTCTCTCTCCCCGTTCATGTTTTGGAACCTTGCGACTGCGTCCAGAGTACTTCCACCAGCGCACACCACTCTCCACGTTTCTCGACCTTTTTGCCACCTGGTTTCCGCTAATACTGATGCTAATGGTGGTGCTACTGTTCCATTGCCACCATTACACTAAAACCGGCCATTTTTACCGACCCATTGATGTGCCCCATCAACGCCCCTATCAAGCCGCTGTTGCTGCTGCCGCCCCTGACACGTCGTCCGTCATTTATCGTACGTATGTGATCCGTATGTATGCATGTATCGTAATTTCCTTTTTATCTTGTCGAATTCTTGATTTGCTTTGCCTGAACGGTTGTACGAGTGAATAAAATTGGGGGGGGGGGGGGGGGGGGGGGGGGGGGGGGCGGAGGACAACAAGATTATGATCAAGGGCGTGGAAGCGTGAGGTGCGTCTGCTGGATATTGGACCGCTGGCGATTCATGTTTTAGTATGTGCTTCCCCCACCGTGTGAAACATGCTTTAATCCGTGTCCGTCATGGCCGCTCCCCTCTGGACCGATCACGACCGTCCACTTTCGACGGATTTGTCTCCGGGACCCACGTGATCCTGGTGGGACTTTGCACTCTGATCTGACGGCGTGCCTCCAAAGGACATTAATGCCCCTCCTCGTTGAGGGACCTCTCTCTCCTACGGAAGGGTGTTAAATTAACTTCCTCATTTCCCAGTCGAGAGGCGTGAGATCCGGTCATAAGCGGTTGAGGCCAACAGATGGGGGCGTAATGAGATTTGGAGGTTGTGACGAGTCCCTCTCTCTCTCCCCCCTTGTTTTGGCTATTCACAATATTGTAAATATTTGGCATGATAATTTCTTTGATCGCACAGTTACTTACTAATAGAGATAAAATTAATGTGAGTTTTAGTGTGGTCATATAATGTTATGCTTGAATCAATATAAGAGAGGGAAAATTAGCTTAATTCCTTTTGTTCTTGTGAAAATTTGCATGAAGCATGAGTGAGTATTAATCTTCAACCTTCTTCGAATCAAATTCAAGTTATCATAGAATTAATTTATCCTAAAACTTGAAGATTAAAGTCTCCCCTCCATAGCCCTCTTATTTTCCCCTCGTTCTCTTTCTTCAATCAAAGACATCAAACAAACAACAACAACAACAAAGCCTTATCTCACTAGGTGAGGTCGGCTACATGGATCATACGACGTCATTCCGCTCTATTAGTAACTAAACCTTTCGGTATATTATTCACCAATAGATCTTGCTCTATTAGTTCGCCAAGTGTCCGCCTTGGTCTCCCTCTCTCTCTTTTAATCGGACTCCAGATTATTTAATCTACTCTTCTTACTGGCGCATCTAATGGTCTTCTCTGAACATGACCAAACCAGCTCAAACGATTCTCTACCATTTTCTTACTAATAGGAGCCACTCCGACTCGTTCACGTATATGGTCATTCTTAATCTTATCTAATCTTGTATGACCACACAATCAAAGACACACAAAATTGTTTGACCCGAGAGTTAATGTATGTGTATCTGCTATTATCTGGTTGTCACTATAACAACTTTTATGACATATTCACTAGTACTAGTTATCGAGACGATCGAGTTATATTCAACTACTCAAACGAAGAGATATTAAAACTGTAACGTAACTGCAATTGTGATGTATTTTATACCTTTCGGAGCTCAAGCAGGGAGTTGAAACGAGCTTGCGAGGATAATAAGGAAAAATAAAATAAAAGATAATTGTGCAATGATGAAGATTGCTGCATGTTGCCGTCGGCTATGGAAATAAAATTAAGAAAAAAAATGTATAAAAAGAGGGGGATCCACAAAGACTGCGTCAGATCCCGTGATAAGAGCGCAAAGCGGATCCTCGCACACATCTTTGCCTTATTTTGGCCACTGCTTCATCTTCTTCCTTGCTTCACTCGCTCCCTTCCCTTTTTTAACAAAGGAAAAAGTTACATTGACACTTGTTTCCTTGTTCCCCCTTTGCTTGGCCCTTGACCCTTTGATCATCTCGACCCACATCCATCACCATTCACCATGCATCACACACACACACCATCCATTGTTGCTATCAAAATCATCTCATGGTACATATACCACCTGATAATTCAATGCCATCTAGTTGCTTCCTCATCTATGTGAGGCTCATCTTGTGTTACTGTTTAACTTGAAATGAAAACACATTGATGCATATATGTCTATACATGATTGATAGACAAAGTAAGCATACTCTAGAAGAATATTGCCTCATGGACAGAAGAAAGATTTTACTGATAACAGGACAAAATCCTAGATTTTGCATGCATGCACTTACATATATACGGTTACATCATATTGTTCTTTAAGAACAACTTTTAAATTGGACGGTTAAATCAACGGAGAATTGTGCCTTCGGCTCACCAATGGAGATTCAACACAAAAATGTGCTGCTTCTGATTAATTAGACATCGGAGTTATGCATACGGTAATGACGACCATCACTTTAATTTCACTCATGTAGATTACAATGATTAAAGATATAACAACAAGTTGACGAGAATTAAGATCTCCTTGATGGTAAAATGATGGCGATGTCAAGTACACAATAGAGTTAACGACAGGGGGAAAGGAATAAGAAAAAAGGCGATAACGAAGAATAATAATAATATGGTACATACAGCACGAGATGGGGGCAGTTTCAAGCTCATAAGTCGGTTGCTGTCGGCATGGATAAAAAAGGAGCAGTGGGTGTGGAATTGTAAGCCTTCCCACCCACTGTCTTCTCTCCTTTTACAACTCTCAACCTTGCAGCACTGCGGTCACAGTGCTTGGATGCTGTCAAAAGATTTTAGAGAGAGATTTTTGAGAAGAATGTTTACTTGGTACGAATATGGTATATATATACATATGTATAGTCCATGATGAAATCATTCTGCCCTATAAGTTAGTAACTTGCAGCAAGGGAAACAGTGTGTTGTATTTTACAGATCCCTTAAAACTTCTCCCATGATGATGTATGGCACTATGAAACAGTGAATCAAACTTGTAGATTACTCCACATGAAGTCAATCAATAGGCCAACCTATCTAATGATTCCTTAATTGCATTTACCTCGACAAAACCACCTTATAAGTATGCATGATGAAATATTCTATGATTTATACCTCAACTAAAATTTATCAAATAATATACTGTACCCCTCAGATGCACCAAACATACGTGTATCTAGGTATGGTTCCACCTATGTGCAGTTGTTTCAGATCAAGTACAAGTTACAGCAATTATGGAGCCAATTCAAATTGCTTCATTTGATGCTTTATGAGGCACGGTAATGGAACAAGAACATGATGATGGCCCCAACCGGCATGTAACTGCCGCAGCAAGCCCTTGTTGCAATTATGCTCTGAAGCGTTTTCTTGCCTGTCTACATTCAGAACTAGTCCTAGGCGATTTCAAGTTGTTTTACTAGTGCAAGTTTACTTCTTTGCCAAAAGGAGCAGCTGTATGTTTTCTGGAGCATAGTTTTTGTTTTCTGTTTTGCTTCTTTTTCCTGGTCACAATGAAGAGATTCATGCACCAAATACATAAATATAAATGGTATATAAGAAGTTTTTTGAAGTTATTTTCTTCAACCACATTCTCTGTTTAGTTTTTAAAAATTGTTTATTTTATTTTCAGTTGCATGCAGAAAAATAAGTACATAAAAGATAGAGAACATTTGCTTGTATCTAACTATTTTCAGCTCAAAGTGGAAGTATGAGGGTTGTATTTTTTTTTTGAAACCAAAGTACACAATGTACAAGATATAACTTTAATAATTTTTAGTAAGCATAGTTGATGATGATAAGGTGTGTTTTTGCTAGGAAGATGCCTCTGTCAAATTATCTGTTACAAAAGCAGGAAAACAAGCTCACTATTCATTTGTCCAATCAGAACATCAGATTAACACTAGAAGAATTGAATATATTTACCAAAGCAAACAAAAAACTGATTCGATCTGTTCGATGCAGTCAATTGGTAGCATGAAAACAAATGAGAAGTCCTATTAATATGCAAGCATATTGGGACATTTCCTCCAAATAGATTAGCAAGAAATGCCAGCATATATACATTACATATATGCTTGTAGGTGACAAATGAAGCTATAACATAGTGGAATCTTTTGTTTGCAGCTTCAGATTCACATGATGAAACTGGAAAGACTGAATGTTGAGGTGGGGTCAAATGTTGGGAGCATATTGGTTGAAATATAGAAGAAAACAAACTTACTTCACATGAGAAGCCTTCTTGTTTTTTTCCTTTGCTTTCAGATTGGATGCAAGTAAAGAGTTACAGAATCATGAAGTTTAATTTTAGTTCAGAGTCAAACCAGATTTTGGCTAGACAGTGAACAACTTCTTCTTTTCATGGTAAAGTGTGATATATATCTGTGGCAGATAAGCTAATTGCCACGATGCCACCTTTTATATTTGTGGCAAATGGATGCTTCATTTGATCAACATCTCTCTCTCTCTCTCCCCCTCCCCCTCCATCTCCATGTGACAATGTCGCAAAATATAGAATTAAATCCCTTCACATTTGTCGCGGTTAGATGATGCCCATGCTGCCATACATGCAATTAGACAATGGATCATTTTGAGTACGGCATACTTTAGATGATGGGAGGCATATAGTAATCTGTAAGAACACTGATAATTTTATACGGCCAGGTTAATTAACCTCCAATTTGACGCCAATTAAAATATAACCCTCCCAGTTAATTATCGGAAGAAATAATTAAACCCTCCCTCCTCCATGATGGGGAGCGTTTTCCTGCTCTCTGTTGCACCCGGCTTTTCTGACATATATGTGATACTTACACTATAACCATCATTTAGCTTTTGATTGGTGACCATTTATAAAATAGCATAAAACGCACAAAAGATGATGTGATGATCATATCTTTCTTGTAAAAAAATCAGTCCATCGGCATTCTACTGGATGCAATTACAGGGAGATCACAAGAAAAACAAGGTATCATGCTCTGCAATACAGGTGCACTAACAACAGTTAATTGGGTACAATTAACAACATAGCAAACACATGCAACGGTCTGTCCTATCTGCAGCAAATATCTGGTTATAAACGTTACGGAGACATGAACAAAAGATAGATATATAACCGCATATTTCATGCACGTCTCATTTTATTCGAAACATTTTTTTTACTAATTTGCTAAATTTCAAATGAACTGGAATTAATAATTGTCTTTCCCAGTAATTTGACTGAACCAAGTTATATCAGATATTACCAATACTTTTCTTTCAAGTTGCACCCTACTGCTCCCATATAAATAATTCCAACTTGAAATCCATTTTCCTGATCAACCACCGATGAGTCATCCTTTATTATTATTTTTACTTTCAATTACAAAAGGAGATACTTATATAACTTATAAAGAAACGTTTTACATAATTTTTTCTCGATAAGTATACAACTCAATTAATCCACGAGTCGAGGGAGTGGTCCTTTATTTTTCTTCTTTTCGATTACAAGAGGAGGTAGATAAGTTTAATACAATAAATGAAAAGGTAACCTACAAGTAAGAGAAAACATATAAATTCCATCGAACCAATTAATTAGTCCGGTCCACCATATTTTTATTAAGTAGTGATATTTAAGTTTCTTTTAAATATATATATATATATATATATATATATATATATATATATGAAAGTGAAAAAAAAGAAATAATTAAATAACTACGTATTGATCATCATTAAAAAAAAGACATTAATAAAATATTTTTAACATATACTTCTTACAATATAATCAAGAATTTTAATTTTTAAAATATATTTATTATAATTTGTCATACTTCTGTCTAGAATTTTTGTGACTATTTTTTCCACTAATTTTTATTTCTATTTTACTATTTTCTCCATATATTTCAAATGTAATCTCCTTATTTGTTTTAAAATTTCTATTTTTCCTCCTTTATTTTCTTTCTATCCTTTCATCTTTATTTTTTCCACAAACTTTCAAATCTGATTCCTTATTATTAATTTATATTTTTTAAATTCACATTCCATATTTTCTAATTTCTTATACTTTCAATTCTTCCACTTTTATTTTCTTATTAATTTTTTGAAAAAAATGGTTTGGACCGGTTTTATGTTTCATCATGGTTTTGTTCGACGTGAATCGATCATCACAATTTTTTATTAAGTCGAACTTGATTGAATATTAATTCACGATTAAACTGGTCATGAGATTAATTTAAAAACACTCAAATAAAAAAATACACAAAGTAACCAAACAATGATTGGTACACTTTTTTATTGATTGGTACACTTGGATAACACATTGTGTCCTAATATAATTGGGTGCTAATAGTTAGCTCCGTTTGGTTTGAGATTAAATGTCCTGAAATTATAGACAAACATCATCGAGTTTATGAATTTTGATCAAACGTCAAAAAAGTATGAAACCACCTACTTGTACATATGAAATGAGATTTTATTTTATTACTGCAAATTTATAAGTTGTTTTGCCTTTGAATTTTGGATCGACTTAACTCTTCTATTTTGATCCGAGCCCCATTTGGTAGATCCAAGTCCATGGCCTATTTCGGGTTCACTCGGAGCTTTGGCAACCACCGTAGGAGGTGTGATGTACATGCACCCATTTCAAGGGGGTGATTCAGGTTTCGAAGGAATCGCACGTATAGAAATTCAAAAATGAATCGATTTAATCCAGGTCATAATCTATATTGGATTTCCAAATTTATTGATAGAAGGCTCATAGGAGAAGTAATAGGTAGGGATGACATGATTTGAACCCGTGACATTTTGTACCCAAAACAAACGCGCTACCAAGCTGCGACAAAATGGAATTCTGACTTAAGTTTATTTATGAATAAATCCAATGAATCCACTCCTAAGAAGTTCCTATATTCTAAGATTTCTGGTAGAAGCGAAAAGCATCAAACACAAATATGATACACACACTTTCTTCCGAAATGAAATTGAAATAGAAAAGGAATGCTTGGTTACTATATGTAATGATCGAATCCCGTAGTAGCGGCGAGCGAAATGGGAGCAACCTAAACCGTGAAAACGGGGTTGTGGGAGAGCAATACGAGCGTCATGCTACTAGGCGAAGCGGTGGAATACTGCAC